>OY856413.1:988919696-989137196 GCA_963693085.1 Alisma plantago-aquatica
TTGGTGCCGAAGTGCAAAGCGGCTACAAGCTCCGGACGTTTCGAACAGACTGTGGAGGTGAGTTCATGTCAAAGGTGTTCAAGGAGTATTGTGTAGACCACGACATTCAACGACACATGTCGGCTCCCTACTCTCCTCCATAGAATGGAGTGGTAGAGCGACACAACCAGAGACTGTGGTGGCCATGGCGCGCAGTATGCTGAAGGCGCGAGGTGTTCCCAGTACCTTCTGGGGGGAGGCAGTGGCAACAACGGTGTATGTCCTTAACCGTTCGTATACATGCAACGTCGAAGACAAGACTCCATACGAGGTGTGGCATGGGAGGAAGCTGAATGTGCATTACTTGCGTGTGTCGCCCATGTAAAAACGGTGCGTCCTCATCTGAAGAAGCTGGATGATCGAAGCACGCAGATGGTATTCCTCGGATACGAATCTGGAGCTAAAGCATACAAGGTGTTTGATCCGGTGAATCAACGCGTGCACGTACACGCGATGTAGTGTTTGATGAGGCATGCAGCTGGGATTGGCAGGAGCAAGCTGACGAGCATCCCACTGGCAGATTTATAGTCGAGTATTCTGTCCCGATGGCCATGGTGGACGTCGGTATTGACAACCATACTGACAATGGAGGAGAGGGTCCTACCTCACCGCCAACACCACAACAAGTACAAAACCCAGCCACGCTGGTACCTGGTTCTCCTCCTGCCGTAGAGCAAGCACCCATGGCTCACAACTGGAATTTGTATCACCCCCAGCTGGTGTAACGCCGACATCTGCTGACAGCACCGAACTGACGAGGAGATACCGCACAATTGATAATATTATTGCCCAACTTGATGAGAAGCTCCATCTCGTGGTAGGAGAAGAACCCACTTCATTTGCTGAAGCTGAGCCATTTGAGAAGTGGCGTGTGACCATGCTTGAGGAGATAAAATCTATAGAAGACAACCACACATGGGCGCTCACTGATCTACCAGCAGGACAGGACACCGTCCAATTGGTTTAAAATGGGTTTTTAAACTCAAGAAGGATGCCACCGGAACTGTAGTCAAACACAAGGCTCGACTAGTGGCGAAGGGTTATGTGCAACGCGCTGACATCGACTTCGACGAGGTGTTTGCTCCCGTGGCACGTCTTGACTCTGTACGTGTGCTAATCGCCATCGCCGCACATCAAAGTTGGGAGGTGCACCACATGGATGTCAAGTCGGCATTCCTCAATGGCGACCTGGAGGAAGAGGTGTATGTGGCACATCCACCAGGTTTTGTCCGTAAAGGGCACGAAGGCAAGGTTTTACGACTATGCAAGGCCCTGTACGGGCTGCGTCAAGCACCGAGGGCATGGAACTCTAAGTTGGACAACTCTCTGTCGTCACTCGGGTTTCAAAGAAGCCCGTCGGAGCACGCCATATACACACGCGGCACCGGAACCACTCGCCTTCTTCTTGGAATCTACGTCGACGACTTGATAGTGACAGGAGTGCGTGTGTGTGACATCTCCAAGTTCAAATCAGAAATGAAGAACATGTTCAAGATGAGCGACCTTGGTCTCCTTAGCTACTACTTGGGGATCGAGGTCCAGCAAGCTGCTGGACGCATCACTCTTAGTCAGGCTACATACGTCGACAAGCTGTTGGACAAAGCCGGCATGGGTGACTGCAATCCAACACAAGTACCCATGGAAGCACGCCTTAAGTTGAGTAAGATGAGCCAAAGTCCACCCGTGGATACGACCTACTACCATAGTATCGTCGGGAGTCTTCGATACCTCGTACACACCCGACCCGACATTGCCTTTGCCGTAGGGTATGTAAGCAGGTTCATGGAGGCTCCGACTACAGAGCACCTCAGCGCTATCAAGCATCTTTTGCGCTACATCGCTGGAACACGCTCCTATGGATGTGTCTATACCAAGCATGAAGGCGGCTCTAAGCTCACCGGGTACAGCGACTCGGACATGGCATGCGACGTAGATGACCGGAAGAGTACCACCAGGACGGTGTTCATGCTTGGACGGAATCCAGTTACATGGCAATCACAAAAACAGAAAGTGGTTGCTCTTTCCTCCTGCGAAGTCGAGTACATCACTGCGACGACTGCGGCATGCCAAGGAATCTGGCTGGGACGGTTACTCGGTGATCTCTTTGGCATAAAGGAAGACGTAACTACCATCCTTGTAGACAATAAGTCTGCAATACAGCTATGCAAGAATCCAGTCTTTCACGATCGGAGCAAACATATCGAGACCCGTTTTCACTTCATACGGGAGTGCCTCGAGAGTGGCAAAGTGTTCATCGACTAAATCGGCTCCGGTGATCAACTCGCAGATATAATGACTAAGTCTCTTGGGCGGGTGAAGTTCCAAGAGCTGCGGGGGAGAATTGAGGTTCTTGACACATGCAACAACTAGATTAGGGAGAGTTTGTTGGATAATTAGTTGCTGTTAGGATTATTTACATTAGATAATTCTATTTACTTTAGATAATTCCAATCATTAATTGGAGCATGAGTGCACGTCTGTGTGTGCCGTGTGCCTCAAGTTTGGACCGAGGTATGTACGTTCATACCGAGTCTATGAAGTGACACGGACGAAGCGGATCTCTTCCACAAGTTCGGCCACAATTTGTTTTCTCTGTTTTAGTATAAAGCAAAGCATAAACAGAAAAGCGGTAAGCAATTAGTGCTGCACAAAATCGTGTCTCTGTATCCACCATATTCGTTGTGTTTGTATCTGTGACCACCAGGATCACGGTAGATTAACAGCACCTTGCCGGAGTTGTAGCTCAGAAGATAGATATCAGACCCTCGTGTTCACTCACCTCACCACTGCCATATGCGGAAGGTTGCACGAGGAAGAAGTCGTAGAGGAGTAGAGAGGAGGGTCCACTAGCAAAGCCCCACCATGGAGGAGAAGACAACCAGGATGCCGCCTCCTGTGTGTCCAGTTTTGAGGAGCCGGGCCCCACCATGGTCACCGAAGCAGGTGGATGTAGGGGGAAGGAGGTGGATCTAGCGGCCGGGAGCCATTGATGTGTCCTTCCTAATTTTGGAGGGCACCATCTTCTTTGCTGTGAACATGCAACCAACACTGCTATGGAGATAGACCTAGGGGTTGCTTGGATAGAAATCCCCTGACTGCTCGCGACCCATCTATGCCTTCATAATCAACGCTCATCAAGGAGAAGATTCGTGTAAATACTACCCCAGTGTCAAGCTACCGACCCGTCTACCTCCATGAATCTGGTGATCTATGGTTGGATCAGCAAGGTTGCAAAATGATGCCAGCATGACCCTCATCGGGGTTTCCATCTCGCGGTGGCACCGGGAGCGAGTAGCTCTCTGAGAAGGAGATCCAACCCCTCCCTTGAGAATTTGAGTCGCCATGAAGATATCCCAGGCTAGGCTGGATCTGCTACCCTCAAGTCTCACCTAGAAGCCAGAGTAGCCAAAGCTAAACAACATCTGTAGCCGTGAGGGTCCGTGGGTGTAGCGTCTATGGAGGACGCCCTCTAAGAAGACGACGCATTGCGCCTGCCGTCGCGGAACGAGTCACGCAAGAGGAGAGAACGGGCGGGGTTCGGTCCAGAAACCTGATGAACTGGCCGGCCTAGGCTAGAGAAATGCTGAGCCACACCTCACCCTGATGGCCAACATGGGCCAACCAAATGCCGCCACCTCGGGTAGTGGGACCCACAACAAAAGGTAATTCTCATTTAAATCTTAGAAATGCTTTGAAACTCAGAAAATGTTAATAAATAGTTCCCTTGTCCTAAAAATACCTGAAAAATACCCCTAGACTCAAAAAAATAGCCTCTACATTACTAGACCCTTAGATCAGACTTATGAAGAATAAATATTGATGGTTTATAATGTAGATGATAATGCTCCACTTTAGGGTTCTTTTAAATGGTATATTAGTATATGACGAATACCAAATATGAGAAAAATATATATAATTCCTAATGTCATTTGGAAACCAAATATGAACTGCTATCTTGATGAAAATATCCAAATATTAGGCCTTTTGGTATTAAAATATAATTAAGTGCTTCAAACCTCCTTTTAATTCTAGAAAATAGACCAATCATCAGAAACATACAAAAAGTGAAGCGGACCTAAATAATTACCTCTAGATCAATATAAAATATGATAAACAAGTTAAAGCCAATTTGACCCTAGGTTCTGATAAACCCTAATTTGGACCTAAAATATTAAGAATATGATGTACCATGTATTAATGATGGTTAATTTGTTATTAATCTAGTGATGACTAGAGATGTAGATGGTCTAGAATATAATGATGAATCTTTGAACTTAGGTACATGGGATTATGAGTATATCACTAGTTTTCTTGTGTGCATAAAGTATGAAATATTGGATGCTTTATTTGTGCATAGTTCTTGGATGCATATTAGTAATATATGCCTTCGCCATAATATTAAGAACATAAATGAAGAGATGGATTGTAGCTACTGAGTGAGACATATATTTTCTACCTCTTCTAAAACTAAGGTCAGCACATCCCCATAGCCCTAGAGGCGGGGATCCCCATAGCCCAAGGGGTGTAGGGCCCAACACAAAAGTAATGTAGGCGATGACACACTTAGTAGTACTACCGCATCAAAGACATGCTTAAAAGAAATGGTTTACCTGATTCTTGCTCTAAAAGTGTTTTTTTAATTTTCTTCTTTATTCAAAATTTTCAAGTATGCAAGCACAATATATATGTATCTTTCACCCACTTACACAACACATTGTGTTGATTCATTATTTCGTGTATTTTCTAGGTTCAGAGCTAGCATGGATGAAAAGACCATAAGTGAGCAGCGTTCAGGCTGTACCTATTTGTAAGATCCTATCATACATGTTTAGACTTATGTAAAAGTCTCACTTTAATATGTAAATCAAGTCTTATAAATCATTTTGTAATATACATGTCGAATGTTGAGATTGTTTATGGTGTATGCACTATGGTTGTTTGTGCATGTATGCATATTATCCTTCCGCAATGCTCTCTAAAACAATTAGCAAATATTTTCAGATTTGTCCTTTTGGCCCTTCTAAGTCTCGATGCATTAGAATCTGGGGACCTTACACATATAAAGTTTTAAACTACCATTTATCATCACACTAAGTGAGTGGAACATGTTCAAGACAAAACTAGAATTGAACTAGTCAATTTTCAACTGATTCGAAATAAGTGTATTTTAGATTAAATCAAGTGATCACAAATATGATGTAGGTAATGGTAGATATAAACTACATAGAATGAACAAATATAACTAACATGTAATTTGTGATAGACAAAATATATCTTGACTTATCAAGATTCATTGTTAGGTTTGCTGTGGAATTACTTGATCTTTACCTGATTAAGTAGAAGTCATCACGCCAGGTTCTCATGTCAATGACTCACTATCCACATCTTAGGGTTAATTGGAAACCCTATGATAAACAACAGACTCTAGTCTACCTTAGAGTTGCCAAACACTGGCTAGGCAAGAGCCTAAAGCCTCTCTACCTTACAGACCTCATCTCAAGTACATAAGATAGGTTTAATGACATAAATATGAAAGATAGGACAATATGTATGAGATACTAAAAAAGCTAATCTTGGCTAATTGATCAAAGTGGGTAGCTCCAGTAGACCCATAGATCATGGAACAAATAGGGTGGGTAGGCCCAACCACCACAAAGAAAGTATAGACTAAATATCAAAGATAGGACAATATGTATGAGATACTAAAAAAGCTATCCCTATTGATCCCTTTCACATCAAGATCACAATTTCCATAACAATGTTACAAATACAATTCATTTCATTTACTTAGCAACTGATAATTTAGGTGAGCATCTCATCTTGAAATCTTTCATAAATTTTGGTCATCTAGCTTCAAGGTCTAGAATCACACTCCAACATTCTTTTTCATAATCCAATTACTATTAGATGAAATTCAATTTCATTTTCCTAGTGCAGACCTTGAGGAAAAATCATAGTATTCAAGGCTCCTATTTGGGAGAGTTAGGTTATAGTGGATATTTAGTACATTTACTCACTTTAAGGAAAATATAAGGTAATTATATGAAATATATGTGATTTTGGGTTCTAACCGTAGAATACATGGATTGTGGTTTCAGATATACATAATGTTTTACTCCAGATTACAAATATCCTATATATCTATTTCTATCCTAAATTTAAATGAACCGATCAAAACTCAAGAATTCACATATTATGCACAATACTCCATAATTAACCAATATGCAACCCAATGTATAGACAAGAATTGTATCCAAGTTCAAGAAGATAAAAATAGTCCTATACAATGTTGGAATTGCTCAATTCCCACCACTACTACAGAAATAGCATTCAGTGTCACTTTTCTGGGCGTCAGTTATTAAGGAAAACCGACGCCTAACATTTAAGGCGTCGGTTGTTTAAGCAAACCGACGTCTATATTCGAAGACCAGCCAGACACGGGTACCGCTTTGTATTAAGCGTCGGTTGTTTATAACAAACCGACGCGTAAAGTCGCCCGCAAAATCCATATTTCGATCAAAAAAAATAGTGTAATTTTCAGCGTCGGTTATATACGTAGAAACCGACGCCTATGTGCGATGAAAATTTGCGCGAAAAGTGTCACTTTCAGCGTCGGTTATCCTTGTATAACCGATGCTTAAAGTGGTTCCCGCCAAATAATTTCATGAAAATATCGTCCAATTGGACGTCGGTTTTTTCAAACAACCGACGCTAAAGATGTTTAGGCGTCGGTTGTGTTAAACAACCGACGCTATTTGGGAACTTCATTACCCTCGATCGCCCGACTCTTCCCCTTTCTTCTGTTTCATTGCGAGCGATTTCCCTATTTCTCTGCTGCCGCCGATTTCTCTCCAGCTATTTCTTCTTCAGCTCCCCTTCTCCGGCGCCCCCTTCTCCGCCACCACTCCTGCTCGCCGCCGCTCCTGCCGCCGTTGGACACCTGCTTGCCGCCGCTCCTGCTCGCCGACGGTCCTACTCCTGTTGTTGCTCTGCGTCGCCGCCACCGCCGCCGCCTGCTCGCCGCCGCTCCTGCTCGCCGACGATCCTGCTCCTGCTGCTGCTCTGCGTCGCCGCCGCCGTCGCCCGCTCCTTCCTCCTTGTTGCTGCTCTGCGTCTCCTTGCTCACGCCCTAACTCTGCTGCTCACAAGGTACTAGCATCAAACCCTTCCTCTAGGTTGATGTATGAGCTATCTATCTAGGTTGATGTATGAGCTATCCCCTGTATTTTTTTTCCTGCTCTCTTTGTGTGTATGAGCCTGTTCCTTGGTTGTGTATGGTCTTGCTGTTTGGAGATGTTTTGATCCCCTGTGTGGGATACTTTCTCCTTTTGTTCTTTATGTTTGGTCAGGTGTGTTGTCTGTAAATGCCCAAAGTTTTTTTGGTATCAATAGTTGAGTTTTTTTCACAAAAAAAAAGATGGAGAAGTTAAATGGATACAACTCTGTACATAGGTAGGTGTAGTTCTCTAGCTAATTACAATAAGAACATGACAATATGATAATAAACATCTACAACCTAATGCCACCTACCAAGACAGATACTAATACCACCTCCTCACCTATCAAAATCTTAAGGTTAGACATATAAAGGAGGAAATAAAATATGATTATTGAAATGCACATTTGTGATGTAATACCTTTTTTAGGATGCATATATTAGATTCAACCTTTGAGACATCCTTTTATGAGTTCCAATACAATTAGGGTTTCATTTCATTGACATTGTATGTATTATAATATTACATCTTTCACATAAAAATTAATTAAATTGAATCCTATTGGAACCCTAATTTAAATCCTAATTTGATTTAAACTTGTCCATTCTAGCATCCTAATTTGATTTGATTAAACCCTAACATTGTTTAAACCCTAACATCAATTGTGATGAAACCCTAACATGTACATATCTATTATTGTGTTTGTTGGCCTAGAAACCCGTCCAAGATTGACTCATTAGGAGTAAATCTTGGATAGTCCCCGGTTTGGGACTGTTCTTGAACACCTAATCTCACTTAGGATGTAAGTGTATAATGTGTATTGGGTTTTCAAGAAAATTTTGGTAGCATTTCCCCGTTTGTTCTCTAAGTACATATGTACTTAGAGAACAGTGGGGAAATGCTGTCGAAATTTTCTCGAAAACCCAATACACATTATACACTTACTAGTGAGATTAGGTGTTCAAGGATGGGATAGGTGGTACACATTTATTATATATAAGAATGACATCACATGTGTTTGTTGGCCTAGAATGTGAACAATCATTGTTTTTTATATTACTTGTACATTGGTATAAATTAGAATGAACAATCACTAAATTATATACTGTTTGTATGGAGTCCAGCTTCATTGTAGATATCTATTATTGTGTTTGTTGGCCTAGAAACCCGTCCAAGATTGACTCATTAGGAGTAAATCTTGGATAGTCCCCGGTTTGGGACTGTTCTTGAACACCTAATCTCACTTAGGATGTAAGTGTATAATGTGTATTGGGTTTTCGAGAAAATTTTGGTAGCATTTCCCCGTTTGTTCTCTAAGTACATATGTACTTAGAGAAAAGCGGGGAAATGCTGCCGAAATTTTCTTGAAAACCCAATACACATTATACACTTACTAGTGAGATTAGGTGTTCAAGGATGGGATAGGTGGTACACATTTATTATATATAAGAATGACATCACATGTGTTTGTTGGCATTTCCCCATTTGTTCTCTAAGTACATATGTACTTAGAGAACAGCGGGGAAATGCTACCTAATCTTTTCCTAATATATACTTGTTTCCTAATATATACTTGTTTTCTCTGATCATAGAATGGATAGATCATGGATGTCCATTCGTAATCGTTGCACCCCAGAGTTTATATCTGGTCTTGATCAGTTTATTAGATTTGCCGAGGAACATAGGAAAAAACCTACAGATAGGTTCTACTGTCCATGTAGGCATTGCGGTAACAACTTGAAAGTCAACACTGGTGAGGAAATCAAAAGTCATGTCATGTGCAACGGGATTGTACAAGGCTATACAGAATGGCACTGGCATGGAGAGATTTCAAAATCGAAACCAGTAGATGTCGATAGCAGTGCTTGGGTGGAAGAAGAAATTGCCTCCGATGACGTAAATGTGAACGAACCATTTCCAGCAGACATCGTTGATGCGATGCTGGATAGTTGTAGGGTAGAGCACACCGATCCACCTCCTATCTTTACAAACATTGTGCATGATGCTGAGATACCGTTATACACAGGCTGTGCTAAGTTTACGAAGCTTAGCGCTGTGTTGAGATTGTATAAGTTGAAAGCTAACAATAGATGGAGCGACAAAAGCTTCACTTCATTGTTGACTTTGTTGAAAGAAATTCTTCCTGAAGGAAACGAGCTTCCAATCTCAACATACCAGGTAAAGAAAATGTTGTGCCCAATGGGAATGGAGGCCCAGAAGATACACGCATTCCCGAATGATTGTGTATTATTTCAAAAGGACTATGTAGATTTGAAAGATTGTCCAAAATGTGGTGCGTCACGGTATAAATTGACGACTTCGGGGGAGTCCAAAACTGGTTCTCCTACCAAGGTGTTGTGGTATCTACCTATAATATCACGGTTTCAACGCTTGTTTGCAAATCCGAAAGATGCGAAGAATTTGAGGTGGCATGCAGATGTTAAGAAAAATAATGATGGGATCCTACGACATGCGTCTGATTCCCCACAGTGGAAGAAGATTGATCTATTGTACCTTAAATTTGGTGAAGAAGATAGGAATCTAAGACTTGGGCTTTGTACATATGGGATGAATCTGTACGGGACATTGAGCAGCCAACATAGCACTTGTCCAGTCATGCTTGTTATATACAATCTTCCTCCCTGGATGTGTATGAAAAATAAGTACGTTATGTTGTCATTGTTGATATCGGGCCCTAAACAACCCGGAAATGATATCGATGTTTATCTTGAACCTTTGATTGATGACTTAAAGAAACTTTGGGATGAAGGTGTGATGACCTATGATGCTTCAGCAAGAGAGACATTTCGTTTGCACGCTATGTTGTTTTGCACTATTAATGACTTTCCAGCATATGGGAATTTGTCTGGATATAGTGTCAAAGGAGCTAAAGCGTGTCCTATATGTGAAGAAAACACTGATTCAATAAGACTAAAACATGGCGGCAAGACTGTATATCTTGGTCATCGAAGGTTTCTTTCAAAATTCCATCCGTATCGTAGGAAGCGCAAAGCATTCAATGGATGGAATGATGAACGGAGTGCACCTAAACCTATACCAGGGGATGTTGTTTATGAAAGAGTAAAAGACATTGTCAATGAATTTGGTAAGAAATCACAATGTAGTATGGCCACACGGAGTGACAATTCTTCATTCAAGAAGAAGTCAATATTTTGGGATCTTCCTTATTGGAGTTCTTTGACAGTCAGGCATTGTATCGATGTAATGCACGTTGAGAAAAATGTCTGTGATAGCATCATTGGTACTCTATTAAATATACCAGGTAAGACTAAAGATGGGATAAAATCCAGACTAGACCTACGTGAAATGGGAATAAGGTCAGAATTAACAGAATTACGTGAAATGGGTAATAAAAGAACATACTTACCTCCCGCTTGTTACACGTTGTCTAGAAAGGAGAAGAAAACTTTTTGTGAATGCTTAGTAAATGTTAAGGTGCCACATGGTTACTCATCCAACATCTGTAGATTGGTATCAATTCAAGATCTGAAGTTGATAGGTCTTAAATCTCATGATTGTCACACTCTAATGCAACAAATATTGCCCGTGGCAATTCGATCTATATTGCCGAAGCATGTAAGGTTTGCAATTACCAGACTTTGTTTCTTTTTCAACAGTCTATGCGGCAAAGTTATTGACCCTGATACTCTCGATAATTTGCAAAGAGAAGTGGTTGTTACCCTATGTCAGCTTGAGATGTATTTCCCTCCTTCGTTCTTTGATATCATGGTACATCTTGTTGTCCACTTGACTAGGGAAGTGAAAATGTTGGGACCAGTTTTCTTGCATTGGATGTATCCCTTTGAACGATACATGAGCGTTTTTAAAGGTGATGTTTGAAACCGTTATCGGCATGAAGGGAGTATTATTAAAGGTTATGTGGTGAGAGAGGTTATGGATTTTTGCAATGACTTTTTCAGTGGTGATGACACTCCTGATAATGACAAGAATATTGAGGAGGGCAAAGGAATTTTGGGATCACAGGTGAAAGTAATCAGCCGTGAGCAGTTGGAACAAGCTCACTTGTATATTTTACACAATATGGACGAAGTGAGTGTTTATATCGAGGAACATACCAATTTCATAAAGAGACAACATCCTCGAGCAAGTTCAATGTGGCTTGCTAGAGAGCATAATAAGACTTTTACTAAGTGGTTTGAAGATAAAGTCTTACATCAACTATCTCAAACACCAAATGATATTACAGAAACTATCAAATGCCTCGCCTTTAAACCAAAACCGAATGTTATGTCTTATGAAGGGTTTGACATTAATGGATTCACATATTACACAAAGCGCCAAGATGATAAGAGTGTCGTCCAAAATAGTGGGGTCACTCTTCAAGCGTCGACTATGTACTTTGCAAGTGCAAAGGATAAGAGTCCACGTGAAGCTAAAATGTCATATTACGGTGTCATTGAGGACATTTGGGAGTTTGACTACATAGATTTCAAAATTCCGCTCTTTAAATGTAATTGGGTTGATAACACCAAAGGAGTTATAGTGGATGAATTGGGTTTCACTTTGGTGAACTTTGAAAAGATTGGCGAGAAGGGTGAACCATTCATATTGGCATCACAGGCGAAACAAATATTCTATATCGATGATCCTGCGAATGATAAATGGTCGGTTGTTCTTCATGGTAAAAGAAAGTTCATTGAAGATCCTATAGATGAATAAGAGTACTATGATAAGTATGATGACTCCAGTCCATTCTCAGTTGGGTTGCCCACTCCACAAAATATTGAAGCTAATGATGACTTATATGTGCGCGGAGATCACAATGAAGGATTGTTAATTGATAAAAGATCACAATTTTAGAGACATGTATGTTAATACAAATGCTAAATGTTTGCCTTTTTCTAGTTAATACAAATGCTAAATGTTTGCCTTTTTCTAGTTAATACAAATGCTAAATGTTTGCATTTTAAATGACATTTTCAGATGGCTGACCATGATGAGCATGATGTCCATGATGAGCATGAAGTCCATGATGAGCATGCTGTCCATGACGAGCATGGCGAGGATACTAATTTAAGTTCTAAAAACATATCCTGTATTTCTATAAAATTCATTATCTTCTAGTTATGTCAAGTCCATGATGAGCATGCTGTCCATGACGAGCATGGCTAATTTAGTGTGTTTTATTTTTGTCAAATTTTAGGTTGATGCACCTGTACCCACTGAAGCACTGGAGCAACTTGATGCGCAACACCAAAAACTTAACAAGAAAAGGGGCATCACTCTGTTGAAGAAGTTATTAGCGCTAAGTGGTAGTGGATCCAAATTGGTGGTGGAGTTTGATAATGGAGGAAATCCAATTGGAGTGAACCGCAATAATTTTGTAAACTATCTTGGGTGTACCACTCAGAGCCATTGTGGTGTTAAGTATGACAATTGGCATAAAGTTCCTCAAGGGAAAAAAGACTTGATATGGAAGGATTTATGTGTGAGTTATTATTATTTGCAATTCTATTTTGTAGATTACAAATTCTATTATTTGCAATTCTATTTTGGATACTAGTTAATAACATTTCTATTTTACAGAATCTGTTTGCATTGGATGAGAAGTTGCATCGTAAAAATGTGATGCAACGCGCTGGAAAGATGCTTAGGAATTATAGGACAAATCTGAACAGAGAATACATAAAAGAGGGTGATAAGAAGAAGAAGTCAGCCCTTGAACAATGGAACTTCTTGGACAAAGAAGATTGGGACAATTTTGTTGCTTCAAGAAAATATGAAGAATTCAAGGTATTAGGCGTCACTCCCAATTTAATTAATATACATTGTATTCACCTATTCAAGATTAACATTTAGTGCTACTAACCAAATCTTTAATGTGCATACTAACTAGGCCCTCAGTGACGCACAAAAAGCAAGGTGTGCACTGAATGTGCATGACCACACTATGGGTCCAAAAGGATATGCAAGCGTTCGCCAAAGACTACAGGCGGAGTCTGCGGCTACTCAGGAGTCTGCTCCTACTCAGGAGTCTGCCACACCCATGCCTCGCCATGATATCTGGATAGCTGGCAGGCAAAACAAGAAGGGTGAAATAAAGAAGCCTGTAACTGCTGAGGCGGCTGCAAAAATGGTAAAATACAACTCTTAGAGAAATCGTTTGAATATTGATTATTTGTGGTGTTAACTTACCAATTTTTGTTTATGGTGATTAGCGGGAGCTGCACGAGCAGAGGAAACAAGGCACGTTCATCCCTCAGGGCACAAGGGATGAATTGACAGTTGCTCTGGGTAACCCAGAGCATCCTGGACGTGTTAGAGGTGCCGGCGCTGGTGTTGGCATCAAAGCATTCTTTGGGCCATCCCAGCGCAAACCCAGAGCGGGACTTTCTCAAGAAGAGGTAACCTATTCTTTTTTTAGAATGTTACTACAAAAGGAAATTCATTAATAAGAAGCTAATGTTTCTTTTATCCATGTATAGGAGAATAAGAGAGTTGAGGATTTAGTTGCTAAGAAGGTCAACGATGTAGTTGCTGAGAAGGTCAAGGAAGAATTGCTGCGGTGGCAGGCATCTCAGGCTTCCAATACACCTATGGCGACCCACTCTTCTCCTGATGCACAAAATGCGAGTAATCCTGGAGACCCATCGCCTAGCATGTCTACTGTAAGTATTGTTTATGACATTGTAGCTAGTCTTTTCAAGATGATATGTTTTCAAGATTATATGTATATATGTATAACATTCTTTACGTAAATTTGTAGGCATTGAAGCCATGCCGCTTAAGAATAGAAGACTATGTTGTTGCAGAGGCGCAAGCTTACCCGTCCCTTCCTGGGGAAAGGTTTCACGGGACTCCAATGCCACAGGGCTATGTTCGTGTGGGACCATTACGTGTGTTACCCGATTGGAGGGAAGTTGCGTTGCCATATGCCCACCCAGATATTGATACACTTGGTGAGGCAGAAGGCGGGGTCATATTGTGGCCCAAAGCAGATGTCGTCTACACGACTGAAATTGTAAGATAAATTTACATTAATTTAGACTGTTAATGTGTATATATTATGTCAACTGATCTGAAATTATATATACAGGTTAAAAAGAAGACACCAGGAGCACCTAGGCCTCCACCTCCACTTCCCGCATTACCAACTTGGGTTCCAACTGACCTAACATACCCGTTAGGTCCTGCTTGTAGGGGAATGGCATGTTGGCTACGTGCACATAATATACATTGCCCTATAATAGTTTCTTTAGATGCAGATTATGCAGGTCGATCATACGATAGCTCTTTATTTATACAAGATATTATTGAGCTGTTTATGTATGATTGGCTGAATACATCAATGATAGAGACATGGATAAGGTGAGATCTTGTTTATACATCCATATACCTTGTGTAAGATCCGGTGATCTGGTTTCTTATATATTAATGCATACGTAATACATGTTTTGCAGCTACTTAGTCGAAGATCATTGCAAACAATTTGCATTTGATCATGTGGGATTTTTGATTCCATCATTGATTAGTATGTTAGCTAAAGACCCTGATAATGTTCAACAATACTGTATATATGCTTTTACAATTTTTGGTCAGCAAAAGAAGACGATAATAATAGCTCCATTCAATGTCAAGTAAGTTTACTTTATTTATAATTTGGACTTAAGAAAATTCCATTTTTATTGTGCATTTTGAGTTATTAATTGTTAACTTTTTACCTCTAGCGGTAAACATTGGGAGTTACTAGTTATTGTCCCCGGGACGTTCACTGTTTATTATCTAGATCCCGCGGGAAGTACATTAAACACTAAAATTGGACACGTAATGAGAATGCCATTATTCTGGTGAGAAATATTTCATTTTTGTATCTGTTACCATCTGTTATTACATTACTATTTACTTATGTAATTTACTGTGTTATATTAACATGTAGGGGTTTAGATGCATTCAAAAAGGCTGGAGGAACGGTCCCAAGGAAAAAGAACCAGCCAATAAATTGGGAGAACATACAAGTAAGTTCCCGACTCCAATGTATATATTATTGATGTGAATTGTGCTTAGTTGTATGATTTTGTATGTTTCAATTTATAGTGCGCTACACAAGACAATGGCTGGGCATGCACATACTATGTGATGCGATTTATGCAGATGATTATCAAATATGCCGCATTGGACATCGATACCATACATGAGGTATTATATATAGTCTCATTAGTTAGTATGAAATATATCAATCTTATCTTATTTTTATATTATTACTTATATATATACATCATTCTCTTTGCAGGTGTTTAAAACTGACAACACTACAGGTAAACGCTTAAAAAATATACATGCTCCATATACGATGGAAGCATTAAATGAAGTAAGAGAAGAATGGGCAAAAGCCATACAAGCAGTGGCAACTATAAGATATAATTGGGATGTTGATAGCGATAATGAATGATACTTTGTAAATGAATATTTATGAATGTTAATACATGTATTTGAATGTTTCTATATGTGTGAATGTGAGAATTGAATTTATGTCTGAATGTATGTACTTGTGTGAAATTTTCTTTGTGACTTTTGCAGGTTTGCGGCCTGTTTGTAGGCTGATATCAATGGATGTCGTAAACCTGCAGTTCAGAAAACTGAACTGCAGGTTCTCATCCTACTGACCAGCCACAGCAGGCCTGCAAACTGATATGAAAAAAAAAATATAAATAGGCGTCGGTTATTTATAGATAACCGTCAGCAAAGACCTACAACGTCGGTTATTTATAGATAACCGACGCCTAATGTGGCCAAAGCAGTCCTGGAAATGGCGTCGGGTATTTGTATCGAACCGACGCCTATTTAAACAACCAGGCGTCGGTTGTTTGGTATATAACCGACGCCAAAAGGGTTCGCGCCATAGAAAACGGCGTCATCTAGGACACTTTATGCGTCGGTTATCAACTAAAAGACCGACGCTACATGGAATATAGGCGTCGGTCTTTTAGTAAATCACCGACGCAGAAAGTGCCCTAGATGACGTCGTTTTCTGTGGCGCGAACCATTTTGGCGTCGGTTTTCTACTAAAAGACCGACGCCTATAGGTTAAATAGGCGTCGGTTAAAAAACCGACGCCGAAGTGTTCGACCTTTAGCGGCGCCCACATAGGCGTCGGTCGGAAACCGACGCCAAATGGGGTTAAAAGACCGACGCCAAATGGGGTTTCTGTAGTAGTGCACCAACTGTAGTTTAATGAGTGGATTTAATGTTATAGTTCAATAACAATTTTTAAATGAACCTACACCACTCAGTTCAGGTGTAAAGAACCTGAAGTTCTTAATGCAACAACTGCTAATCTTGAGTCAAATTCTTGATTCAAGAAATTAGAATTTTGTTGCTCCTATTTGCTCAAGATCCTAGAAGAAGAAAAGAAGGAAAGTAAAGAAAGAAGAAATTGATTTGGAAACTTTTGATCCAAATAATTCAATACATAGATGAGAGTAAAAGCAAATAAACCTAGCAAAGATTGATGATGTATATTGAATTTACCAACCTTAGAAAGAGAAAACTCTAGAATCTAAAAGCTCAACTTCAGATTCTCCAAACCCTAGAATCTCCCCCTCTCTTAAGAAATCTGAAGATATAGAGTGTAGGATGGAAATGGGAAGTGCTTGCATCGTAATAGTGTCCTGCATACTAATGAAGGTGCTCAGAATGATTATTTATAAAGATTTTAGTCCTTTTTTATTTTCCTAAAAGTTTGGTCGACTGAGTTTGTCCAAGAGAAACTTGGCCAACACAAGATTTTGTTGTGACACAAAAATTTTCCAAAAATTCTTAAAACTTAGTATATTATATAAAAGTTGGTAAACACCATATAGTTGAAATTACATCTCAATTAGATAACCCAATAAATACTATAAATCAAATAATACATTCTATACTTCAACCTATATACTGTGGTTGGTTGAGTTTGCCCTGGGGAAACACGGTCAACCAATAGGTTGAAGAAACTCTAGGAATTATGCATTTTTTACTAACACTCTTACTTAAGTTCTCCAATACATATATGAAATTCAGGGTAATATTAGTCACACGCGAAATAATAGAAATCATTTACTAGATAGTTATACTTAACACCAAATTTATCATCATATTTTCTATATGATGATTTTATATGAATATGTTTTTAGATTTATATTCCTATAAACCTAATCATGTACATCAACAATCTAATAAATGAGGTTTAGGATTTAAATTAATATTCAACATGATTAGGAGAAAATTGAATCAATAACTAATGATACTTAGGAATATTCAACTAGGACTTAATGTAATTTAGAAATGGGTCCTTACAAATTATCCCTCCTTTTAGAGTTTCATCCCAAAACTCTAGAAAAGGTTAGGATGACATCTCCTCATCTCAATATCAAGTTCCCATGTTGCTTCCTCAACTCCATGATATCTTCATAAGACCATTGCCATATGTATCTCATGTCTACACATCATTTTGATCTTGCTGCCTATAATCTGAACTGGGCCTTCCTCCTAGGTCATGCCATCTACTAACTGTACATCAGATGGATTGAAGATCTTATTAGTACTAGGATGACACTTTATTAGCATAGATACATGGAATACATCGTGTAGCTTCTCTAACTCATGTGGTAACTCTAGTCAGTAAGCTACTTTCCCAACCTTTTGCAGAATAGGGTATGATGACATCTATCTAAAAGCTAAATTTCCCCGCTTCCCAAACATGAGAATACCTTTCTAAGGAGAAACATTTAGATATACTAGACCCCATTTGAAACTTAAGAGGTCTGTGTATGTAGTCTACATAGCTCTTCTACCTATCATGTACAACTTTCAATTGTGGCGTATCATAGAGATATCTCACAAGTTTGTTGTAGTATCATAGGTCCCAACATATGTCTCTCACCAGTCTCATATCAGCATACATCGATCTACACTTCCTCTCATATAGATCTTCATAAGGTGTCATTCTAAGAATAGATTGGTAACCACTATTATGTGAAAATTCGATCAGGTTAACATGTGAATCCCAACTACCAGGGAACTATAGAATACATGCCATAAGTCTAGGGTTTGTGTTGGCCTTTCTCACTATCCATTAGTCTAGGGATAAAAACAGGTACTAAACTTCAAATGAGTTTCCATTTCTTATGCTGCCTATCCCAAAACCTAGAAGTAAATTGTGGACCTCTATCTGATATAATAGATAGTGGAACTCCATGAAGTCTAACAATCTCATCAAATATATCTGAGATATTTGTTTAACTTAAAAAGTTGTCTTGATAGGAAGAAAATGAGTTGTCTTTCTAAATCTATCTACAACAACCCATAAGGAATTTTGTCCCTTAAAATAATGGGGTAAGTAGACGACAAAATAAATAGTAACATGATCCCATTTTCACTCTGGTATAGGTAAAGGCTGCAAATATCCAACAGGTCTTTGATGTTCTATTTTTACTTGTTGGCATACAACACATCTTGCAAAAAATACAACTACAACTTTCTTCATTCTGTACCACCAATATACTTCCTTCAAAACTTCTGTAAATTTTGGAACTACCTAGATGCATCACATATATAGAAGAATGTGATTCCTCAACCACAATCTTTCTCAGCTTTGGCTATTCTGGGACTCATAACCCTCTATGAAAACATAAAATATTTTCATTAGTGAAGCAGAAAACTTCTCCCTTCCCTTCTTGCATTCTTGTATTAAGGTCTCAATATAGGGACCGGGGCCTTGCATTTGTTTAATCAGTTTCCCCAACACAAGTTTATTTAGAGTTGTGCCAGAAGACTACCACAAGATGTCAAACCCATATGCACAATTATCTCTATTAGAGACAAAAGTATGTCCCTTCTAATGCATGCCATTAAATTTTTCTCTATAGAAGGAATAGAAGATGATGACTTTCTACTCAATGCATCTACCACCACATTTGCCTTTCCATGATTGTAATCAATGGTGCAATCATAGTCGTTAATCAATTCAAGCCATCTATGTTTCCTCATATCCAGATATTTCTACATGAAGATGTATTCCATGTTCTTATGACCGCAAAGCTCACCATATAGATAATGTCGCCAGGCCTAAAATGTTAAGACTATTACAACAAGTTCTAGGTCATGTGTAGGGTAATTTTTTTATGATTCTTCAATTATCTGAAAGCATACACATAAGAACACAAACTAAACCCTACTTGTAAGCATCACAATAAACAACATAGCATTGTTCTATCTCAAGAAGAGTCAGAACTAGTGTATATGTCATTAGCTTCTTCAATTGTTGAGAACTATTCTCACATTTGTAAGACCCTTGAACTTGTTTAATGTTTTGAATGAGCTTAGTTACCATAGTTGAATGCTTATAACCCTAATATAACCTTTTGATATGTTTTTAAATCATAATACAAGCTTAAGTTTCAAATTTGGTCCAAGTGGGACACTGTTTGAGCAAGTTATGCAATTTTCTGTACATTTTGGACTTTTATGAAATTTACCCAATTGAGGGGTTTTATTTTCAATTTGTCGCATACATTATGTTCCTTAGATGTTATATTATCATTCTTGAGATTTTTGAACCATGGGGCTCCTAGTTGAGCCATGGTTTGAAGGTGTTTTGATCAAGGGTATTTTAGGGTTTTCCCCTTCATGGATGAGCTACCTTTAGTAGCTATCATCTAAGGAATTATGTGATTGGCTGGGAATTTCGACAAAGTCAAGCCAGGAAGGTATCTAAAGATAGTGGGAGAGCTTCTTCTGTGTGTGCTTGTTTATTCTTTATAATTAAAAGCCATGGGCACTTGGATATATACTAGAGTTTCAACTTTTTTCTTTTTCTTAATATTAAAGTGTCACATACTTATCCCCAAGCACAAAAACGAGCCACTTTCTCTCCACCACCTCTCTCATTCTCCCAGCTTCTTTCTACCTCTATTCATCTGTGATTTTTCTACCCAAGGAAGAAGAAAGTGGGGATCTTCTTGGAGAAAGGCTCTAAGGTTGAAATTGACTTCATTTTAGGGTTGAAAAAGCTTCCTTCTAGTGATCTTGACCTAAAAGTGTAAGAATTTCCTTCTTTCCTCCGTCTGTTTATTTTTTATCCTTCGTCCTTGCTTTCTCCAGGTCGGAACCTTGGTGTTCCATGGTAGAAATTGCTCTAAAGCCCTAAAACCCTACCTTTCTTGCTCCTTATGCTTAGGGTTTGCTCATTTGATGAAGAGTGGTGCTAGATGGACAAATTCATAGATTATTCTTGGATTTTCTATCCTACCTGCTCAAGATTTCTTATGTGTGTGGTTCCATATTCTCATTATAGGCAAGTTTTATAACTTTCTCCATGTTTATTGCTTACCATAAGCATTCTAGATCATGTTCTTGCTTGAAAATGATGATCCATGCACTAAAAAGCTATGCTTGACTTGAATTTTGATTTTTATGATGTTCCTTGTTCTGATTTTAGTTATATATGAACCTGTGATCATTTGTAATTTATTAATAAGGTATGATATGCCTTGTTTCAGGTTGTTTTGACAACCTATGGTGCTAAGCACCTATCAAACTATGGTCAATTTTAGGGTTTAAAGCTGATTTCTTCTATAAATCATGACCCAATTATGGTACCATTGCAATAAACCTATGGTGTTGTCTTCATAAAAACTGATGTTCGTGATCAAGGGTGTCAAATGATGGTGACAACCTATGGTCACCCCCTTAGGTCAGGTTTGGGATCAATTAGAAGTTTAATGATCAACCATTAAGTACCCTACTGATGTTATCAATCAATGCTGACATTAGCTTAATATTTGATGTTGATTAATAAATATAGTGTTGATCTAACAACCTATGGTGACTTAATGGTCACTAATGATGGTAGATCAGGTCTCTACAACCTATGGTGAGTTAATTATTGTAGTTGTAGCATCAATTAAGCCTTAGACCATGGTTTCTTGGGTCACTTGATGCAATGGTCAGACCTATACTGTAATTGATGGTTTTAACTTATGAACTTGACGCAATGGTCGAGATCTACTATTTATTCCTCCATTAAGGTGAAATGATGTATAATGTAATATGTTAGTCATACTAATGTTATTTATATGGTTTCCTTTATAGGATCAACTTAAGGAGCTTACTTGTTGACAATGGATGGCTTGTTTTAAATGAACATTCGATCGTGGGTTTTACCCTACTCTCAATGGAACTTTTTGTGTTGTTAATCAAGGGATGTCTAGGGTTACATGGTGACTCTTTCTAGAGAACAAATCAAGGAATTCATAGGTGGTTTATCCAAGGTGTTTACTTGTGAAAACAACCAATAGTCTTACCTATTATACATCTAATGGTTCTGGGTGACATTGTGGTATGGCGATATGGGTTGAAGGATGATGGAACAAATGGAGGGTTACCCTTAATAAGTTATTCTTACCTATTCACTCATATGAATAGAAGGGATGATAACAATATTGTGTTCACATGTAACCCTAATGAGGTATAGCTTGTTATACCTATCTTTAATATAACTAAATGATGGTAATTGGATATGAATAGTCCTTGAATGACCAATACAAACATGGAGTACTCTATTATTGTTGAAACCCTAGTATGCTATAACCCGATGGTTACACCATGATTTATATGTGGTTTCATACTTGAGAATAGTATGGAATGTGATGGTGATGCTTCACCTTATGCATCTATTATCCAATGGGGATGCCATGAGTTAGGGCTTGGGTATAAGTGATGATTAGTAATTTATCATGTTGAACCTAACTCTAATGCAATTAGATAAAGATGAGTATTCATGTTTGACATTCTTATATGAGGGAATAATGGTGGAATAACCTCCTTTACATTATCATAACCTTAATGTGTTAGCTGGTGGTTATCATAGCCACATGGTTGATACTTTCTTATGCTGAACATGTGCATTATGAATATGATGAGTGTTAATCATATCTAGATTCCTTGCATGTTGATGTAATAAAGGAATGTTCTTAATGTTAATATAACCCTACTATGATTGTTTATGAATATCTCCTACCTCATTAATGCAAGATTGTGTTGATCTGGTGTAATATATGTAAATGATGTTGTTGAGCCTTGTTATAAAGCATGGAAAGATAATGATGATCTTGCAGGGAATAGTATGATGGTCTTAATGACCTTTGGGCATGGTTGAGCCCTGAATGAGGTGTAATCCTCTTATGTTAATAAGGGTTTATACCCTATGATATTGTGAAAAGGATTTATATCTTGTGATAATATGATGACTAGTGTAGTCTCGTGAATGGCAAGTGAATAGTACCATGTGATGATGAGATGAGAAATTATGTTTCATACATTTTATATCTTTTCAAGTTTTGATATTTATATGCTTTCTAGAAGTGAATTAGGGTTTGTATGTCCACTTGTTTGATGCAGCCTTAATTCACCCAATTGGCATAACTAATCAAGTGCAACTCTAATCATGTAGTGCCCTGTGCCGTAGATCCATCTGAGTGTCAGAACTTGCCAGATGATGAAACGAGTATTCCTAAGGGAAACTTGGAGCGCATATTGATGAGTATATGGGGTGCTTGTCATCCTGAATTCAAGCGTTTAGGGAGGATGACTGTGGTCATACCAAGCCCTTAGTTTGAGAATGACCGCGGCCGTGTCTTGGTGATTATATATGTGATGAGATTAGAGGACAAATGCGGTTGTACCTCGTATGGTAGGGTATGCGTACCCACCTCCTTTCACTAGTGCCGTGACTTGTACCAAGGATGGACTAGGCTGTTAGCAGCTTGACCTTATGTGTCACTATGGCGGACCCGTACTGACCAAGCGCATAGAAGATCTTAGGAGTTCGGTTCTTCCTAGATCTTGTATGGCACTGATTTTGACTTAGCAGTGGTCAATTGGATTTTGAGTGGTATCCTCAATTTCCTCGGGGCATAATAAAAGATGTAATATAGCCGTATAGCATATCTGTTTAGGGTTATACACGACACTTCATATTGGATGATAACCCTTGTTTGTTCTCTTTACATAAAGATGATGCTTAGTGCAATTAAGAGATAGTAGATATACTTATGTTGTGGATATGCATAAGATTGTATATGCGTACATACAATAGCCATGATTATGTTGATAACTATACTACTACTACTGATTATAATCATGATTCTAGCTATCTCATATTGTTAGTTATGTTTGGCATGCTAATCATTCCTTTGTAACTAGGGATGCATATACTACAGATCATGCATATCCAGATACTTGTGGTTATGTTATTAACTGTTCTTATAATGATGATATGTTCAACCAATTAGACATGCTCATGTTGTTAGCTATGCTATGTTACTAGACTTGCTCGTGATGCTAGATAAGCATATGCTACTGAATTGCTTATATTATCAACAAGATAAAGGATGATAGTCTGGATAATGATGTTAGTTATTATCTTCTCCCTTGTGTATTTTGATAAACATTAGTACTATTGAGCTTATTTGTTATATTTGAGTAATTTGCTTAACTATTTAATTACTTAAAAATGTTGTAATCAATAAACATTGTTGGAGGTTATATCTCTTGCTGGGACCGAGTCTCACTCTTGTGGTTCGCCACATTTTTTTAGGTAATTGGAAGTGACGAAAACAAACATGCGGCAACAAAGAGGAGCTATAGTAATGAATCTTTGAGAAAGTTGTTAGATGTCTAGTGTGTCCTAGAGTCGTCCCTGTACTCTCAGGTCCAGGAAGGAAAAGTTTATATATGGTGTTTCAAATGAATCAAACTTTTGTTAGCATATTAATGCTTGTTTGTGTGGCATATACAAATATTGTTCTCATGTGTATATATGTTGTGGCTAAGGAAATAGCACATGTGTATCAAATTCTTGGCCTAGTATGGATAAAAGAAAGATGTTGGGCTCTTATGCAAATGTTTTTGAGCGGGTGTTGATGTTGAAATCAGTTTTAATTTACCCATATTTTTGGGTATGTTATTAATTGGTGATTGACTGTGTTTTATGTTTTGAGTAATCTCGTTTAGTGTAGTGGGTTCTCACAGGTTGGTATCAGAGCTTTAGGTTCACTGAGTCTATAGGGACACTAGGACTTAAGACTAGGATGACGTCTAAGTTAAGAATATGACACAAAAATATGGTGCATACTGCCTAATCTCAGTATTTGGGTGCCCTGGCCAGGTATTCAATTATTGAAGATAGGTAAGTAAGGAACTCTTAGATTATTATCTTTCTGATTACTCTGATCAAGTAGTCATTTTGAGACAATCTAAAGAGCATAATGAATAAGAAATCTGGTGTGAAAATCTCAATCCTACCTTAAAGAAGATGATAATTGCATCATTATCTATCAAAACTTGAATGTTTGGTAACTATAAGAGAAAGATATAACACCATGAAATCTAATTCTGAATACAAATAAGGAAAAGAGGAGTTCTTGAAGATGTGATTCAAGAAGATAATAAAGTAAAAGACAGATAAGTCTATGCTTATAAAGTGAACAAAGGTATGAAATCCACATAAGATGGAGAGAACTCCTATAACAAGTACAAAATGAGAAGATGAATGGGAACAATGACAAAGGAATAAGGTGGAATTGGAATTAATTTCATACCAACTTATGTATGTAAGAAAATTTTAATGAAAAATTAGCATGGCATGTGAAAGAAATTAAGGGAGATGATCCATGTTTAACGAAAATAATGTGGAATATGATGATTTACTTGTTGATAAGTGGTTGAAAAATATAATAAAATAAGATAACATACCCAAGTGTGATAAATAGTCATCAAGGAAGAAGTAATGAGATATATTAATCATGATGATTCATATGCTAATGGTAAGGAACCAAAAATGAAAAGGGTAAAATGATACATAAGAAGATGTAACTTGCATAATGAAAATAGAATTGGTTACCTTTTGCTAGTGACCCCTGAACAATGCTTCTATGATGTGGGAAGTATGTTTCCCTTTGTGTCTTTCCTTTCTAGGGAACAACTTTCAAGTGGATCATTGCCTCTTGGTATGTGTGGATTCACTACAAACATGAGGGTGGATTGCTTATTATAGAATAAGGTTGTTTGGACTATGGTTCCAAGATCATAAAGTTTGTGATGATTTTTCTTTTGAGCCTTCCAATAATTAGGAAGAATCCTCGTATATGTCTTGATATTTGATTATGTTGGTAAAAGTAGATGAGAAAAGGATATGAGTTCCTTATAGCATATGAGGTGGATACCAAGGTAATGAATCCTAGTATCCAAGATGTATCAATAGTATGAGAAATATGTGAAGGTTGGAGATGTTTGTTAAATGAACATCCCAAGTGTTCCTCTCCCTTAGAGAGAGAAAGAGAGTTGATGATGACCCTCTAAATGTTGTTAAACAAAAAAAGAAGTGATTCTATAATGTTGTGTATGGTTCAGTGATAGCTGGACAAGACCACTATCAAGGATATATGGTTTGCTGGTCAATAGATATGTGATACCGTGCTCCTTTAAGATAAACCTATGATTAAATATCAATGTATAAGATTTAGATTAGATGACATAATTCACATGACCATGATAAGTTTAGAGTTATGTCCTTTAGACTAACCAATGTACAAATAGAATTTATGAATAGGAGGAACAAAGTGTTCCAGTCATGTCATACAAGTTATATCAAGCTTTAAATGATGACATGTCGAAGTATTTCAAATATGGTAAAAAAATATGATCAATATTTCTTCAAAAACCTTAGGGTTGTCAAAGCAGCAATAGCTATGAGACAAGTTGAACAAGAGTGAGATGGGGCTGATTAAGTGTCTTTATGGGATCATGATATGTCTTCTAAGTAGGTTGTGTAAATCTTAGTAAGGTGAAGATAGTGTTGTTGTTTCACCCCTAACAAGGTTGACTAGGAATGATGTTTCCTTGTATGGAATGACAGCTGCCAATGTCAGCATTTCTTTTGATGCTGAAAAAGAACTGACAAGAGTTCTAGTGTCGGTGTAAAAATAAAAAATAAAAAAGGGATGGATACATTGCCTTTTTATTTATGCTTCAAGGAATGATATGGAACACATAACATGTTTGGTAAAAAGATAGCAAGTATGACTTTTCAGTAATATGTTGATACAATTGATATAATTTTAGGATGATAGCTAGAATTTAAAGTAGAACATTACTATTAGAGTTGCATAGATGACACAACAAGTTTCTACATTCCATATTGAGAATGTCTTCTTATGTGGACAGAAACCACACTTTTCAGAACTTAAACCTTATCCAAAAATTATAAAACATTAACCCAATGTTTGAAATTTAGTTTATAAGCAACAATAATTTTTTTACATCATTTGGAGTACCAATAAATAATTAAAAAATCAAATACTATACTGCTATATTGCAGTCAGCAGCATGGTCGGTCGAGTTTGTCCTTCACAAAACTCGACCAACACCCTCTCTGTAGAGATCAAAAGTCATCCAAAAATTACAACAATTTAACAGGTTGTCTATAATTGAGTTTAAAAACTACAGTTTAAATTTGAGATCAATTGGATATACCAATAAAAAGATAAAATTCAATTACCACACTACTATATAAATATGAAAATATGATCGGTCGAGTTTATAACTCAGCCGACTAACCTGTCTGAGCAAAATAAAAATACATTGAGGGGCTTGTTTGTAATTGTTCTAAGCACCTCAATTCATCTATATCACTAACTTAACACACAAGGAGCTCTCATAATTCGTCAATACTGTCAAAGAAATGAAATTTTTGAGAGAGAGGAGAGTTAGGGTTTTGAGTAGAGAAAGTGGAGGAGATGATGACCTAGGGTTTTTCTATCCAAGATATGATGAAATCAAGTAAGTTTAGCTTCTTTGCATAGAATTTCATGGTGAATCTTCTCTCACATGTCAAGATTCTGTCCCTCCCCTAATTTGATTTGAAATCACATCAAATCTCCCCCTTTTCTCACTCTTTCTCTTGTAATCATCATTTCTAGGGTTTCCGAGTTGAGAGGAGAAAGAATTGGATTCTTTTGTGAGAGTTTGATTGGGTTTCCAAAAATTCAGAGGTTGACCTACGAATTTCAGGTGCTTGGCACCTGAGGTGAGTGTTTTTCTCCCTCCTAATCTTTGTATTCATGTTGAAAGCCTAATTCTATCCGGCTAAAACAATCATAAACCTTGTTTGTATATGTATGTGATTGGATTTGATTTGGGAAAGATATTGGGGGATTCAATTCTACTGATTTTGATTGTTTCTCATTGATTGGAACTTGATTAGTTTGTGATATATTGATTTAGGATCCATGGGTAATCTTATGGGTAGATGATTATGCTATTTTATGTGAATTTTTCTTAAAAATTAGCCTAATGGCCGATATGCTTGGAATTGAATTGACATGTACAAAACCATATTTGAATTGTACTAGATTGTATTATACAAGTGTATTGTTGAATGTTAATGGAATTGAGTGACCACATATCCTGTTTAGGATTTGTGTTGAGAAAGTGAATCAAATGAGTCAATTAATCAATGTATACTTACAATTGATGAATGAAATGTGTGAAAACGAAAACTAGGGTTTCCATGTTTGTGAATCACACTAATGAACCCTTGAGTCATGATTGGATTACTGAATGATACGATTTTTATAATATGTTGAACTAATGAATGACTTCTTGAAAACCTTAAAAGTTTATTATTAAGATGATTATGAGTGATAAAGCTATAAATTGTATATGATGTGGTAAATGTGATCAAATGCTGAAGTTGAAAGTATTGATACTTCAATTGAATATGATGAGTCTTACTATATCATCTAAGTCTAATGCATTTGTTTTAGTATAATAAAGAATGATCATTGTTGATTATGTGAATGACATCAGTAGTCAATGACAAGGTATATCTGAATATAAGAGACAATATGAACAAGATGTACTTAATGTGATTGCAAGATGAAGATGAAACTAATAAAGATAGTATGATGAAGTATTTTATCTTTTATTTTAATTACATATGGATTAACCCAAATTAAATGAAATATACTAAGAATTATACTTTGATAAATGTTATGAAGAAGAGAAGCATTGTATGTAAAGTAAATCAAGAAATATTGGTCCAGATAATGTAATGAACATGAAATGAAAGAAGTTGAGACTACTTAGTATAAAATGATGGAAAAAGATAGGAATTAGCAGATGATTGTAAGAATGTAACATGATGGAAAAAGATAGGAATTAGTAGATGATTCTAAGAATGTAACTCTTACCCTAAAGTGATGAGTTTGATGATGCCAATGAATGACAAACTCAAATGGGTGATTAAGAGATGTACATAACCGTAGTTGAATTCAACTAAATGATGAAACTCAAGTATTTGAATTGAATTACAAGAATGTGTTCTTGTATTGTGATTGTTTGATAGAATACTTGTATTATGAGAATGAACTATTTTGATGGAATTCAAATGATAATCAACATGTGTTGACTAGTAACCCCAATAAAGAATCTAAAATAAAAG
Source organism: Alisma plantago-aquatica (assembly GCA_963693085.1). Classification (NCBI taxonomy): domain Eukaryota; kingdom Viridiplantae; phylum Streptophyta; class Magnoliopsida; order Alismatales; family Alismataceae; genus Alisma; species Alisma plantago-aquatica. The sequence continues at coordinate 988,948,476 of OY856413.1, forward strand.
AAGAGAACTAAGTCTATTATGCATGTATATGTATGAAATTTATTTATATATATTGAGATTAGATTGAACAAGCATATGTTGTATGATAATTCTATTTTGAGTATGATGAATGATACATGATGTCTATATGTTTTTACTATTGCTAGTTCTACTGCCTATGCTAATATTTGTTCAGAACTGTGATATAAATGAATTGATAAGATTTATGTCAAAATTGAATTTGATATGCACTCCTTACATTTGAGAAACCCTGATAAGGGTAAATGTTGCATAATGAGATTATGTCTAGGGCTGAAAGCCCACTGATGATGATAAAACCCTTTATATTTCAGACTGAAAGCCACTATTGATGATTGCTATGAGATCAAGTAGAAGATAGAAATAATCATATGTGTTGTATTATACAGAGTTATTGTTCTTCTTACTTTGATCATTATCCTTATTGATAAACTTGATCTGTTTCATGTTATTCTAGTTACGCAAGAATACACGGATATGATATATGATGTTTTGAATTCTTTTAAGATGAGTAAAAGAGATTAATAACAAGTGAAATGATGGAACATCTAGTTAGGTGCTCTGAACATCATGAGTTTCCCCCGAGGACCACACTGGGGAAGCAAAACGGATCTCCTTATAGTAATCGATGAATTATGAGAAGGATTTTTGAAGTGTGGATCGAGACCTTAAGGTTAGACCACCAAGATTTAGGAGTGAGTCATCTGGAGTGGCTCTGGCCCTAAATCCTTGTTGTGAAAGTCTATGTCCAGATGAAATAGACTCTGATGAAATGAAACATGTGAAATGTGAAAATATGTGAAATAATGTGATATGTGATATACTATTTTGCTGGGTCCTATCTTGTGTACCCGAGATGAGGACATAGCCTCTTTAGGCAACCCTGAGGTGTCCAGGGTCTGTTGTTGATATCTTAGGGTGGCCGGCTAAACCCTAAGATAGTGACAGTGAGTCATTGATACGAGAATCAGGTGTGGTGACTTCTACTTGGTGAGGTACAAGCCAAGTAGTTTCAGGGCAAATGAATAAAAGATGATAAGCCATGTAGAACATGATTTGAATGCTTGCTACATTCCTTGTACTGCTACTTGATGATTTTTCATTGTTGTTTATACTTCTTGTTGTGGAAAGTAATCATGTTGCTATGGACATTTTCTATTTCATATTATGATACGTCATGTTGACAAGTATAAATGATGGGATTTATATCCATTCTGAATATGAGTTGGATTACTACTATTTGATAGTATTGCTTGGTAGATATGTATTATGTATACTTCAACTTCAGGACTACAGGATGTGTTCCTGGTCAGGCTGGTGGAGTGTCACAAGGGGAATGTTATTGTTATGTATTGATTCAAAATGCTTAGAACTTGACTTATTTCACATGCAGTAGGATTCTTAATTTGAACTAAGAAGTATCTGCCAATTTGTTCATAGACATGCTCTAAAGACATTTCAAGGTTATAATTGGTTCAAGTGATTGCCTTATCTATTGGATTAGATTACCATTGCAAGATAGATTTGACTCATGATAGAACTATTTGCTATACTTTTCAATATCTGCATGTTTCTTTTAAGTTTTTATACTTAATCTGATGCTGATGCATGTACCTAGCTCGAGTGGGAGGTATCCACTCACTGGGGCTCTATATGAGTCTCATGAGGTTGTTTCAAATGTTTTTAGGTATAATTCTATCCAGCGGAAAGGTCGCAACAAAGAAGAAATAAATAACATAATCTAGATAGAATAGAATGTCCCAGTACTCTCTCTTTCCTGGGATTTGTTGTAGATTAAGTTTGTTCATCAATGTACATGTACCTGATGTAAACTAGACAACATATGCGAACAAGATTGATTCTAGTTTTAATGGAGTCGAATAAGATTTGTCTAATTGTGATGTCCTTGTTGTGACATTGATTTATGAATTTGTGAAGAAAGAAAAAGGAAAAATTTATCTGTATTTTTCATATATTGTTTAATCGCCTGTGTCGAGAATTCATTGTTTCATTCTATAATATTGATTTAGTTTTGGGATTATCTCTAATGGTTGGTATTTATGGTGATCAAAAGAGTGGGTCCCGACAACATTAATTTGTCCATATGAATTGGACTTCTTTCCTCGTTAAAGGACTCAAAGGCATGACAATAATGTTTAAGGCATGTATAAACCTTATGTAATACCCTACTAAGCCAAGAAAACTCATCATTTCAATGGATGTCTTGGGATGCTCCCCTTGGAGTACATATTCCAATTTCTTGGGACCTACACAAATCCCTTTAGTAGAGATCACATGGCCTAGAAATGCCACCTTAGATAACTAGAACTCACATTTATTAAACTTGACATATAGCTTATTTTGTCTCATCGAGTGTAAAACCAATTGTAAATGCTCTTCATGCTTCTCCCTATTCACAAAATATATCAAGATATCGTAAATGAAAACAATAATAAACTGATCAAGGTATTTAAAAAAAATACTCTATTCATCAGGTCCAAAAAAGATGCTGGTACATTGGTTAGTCCAAATGACATAACCAAGAACTAATAGGGGCCATATCTGATCCTGAAAGATATCTTAGCAACATCTTCAACCTTGATCCTAAGCTTATGATACCCTAATCATGAATCAATCTTAGAAAACATTGTTTCCTCTATCAAATTATCAAAAAGATCATTGATCCTAGGCAAAATATATTTATTCTTGAGAGTGAATTTATTGATTTACCTATAATTGATACATAGATACATCATTCCATCCATCGTCTTCACAAACAACACTGATGTTCCCCATGGTGATGTGCTACGTAAAATAAAACCCTTATCTAGAAATTCTTGCAATGGCTTCTTTAACTCTCTCAATTCAGTTGGAGCCATGTGAATGATGCTTGTGTAATATGTTTATTACCCGAAGTTAGATTGATCTCAAAATTAATCTCTCTATATGGAGGTAAATACTAGCAGTTCATTAGGAAAAACATCATTGTACTCTTTCACTATGGGTACATTAGATAAGGTAGGGTTCTCAACCCTAGTAACCATCATATGTGTAAGATGACATGTACATCCCTTCCTCATCATCTTATCATCAGCTAGAGAATATATCAACCATGTAGGTCGTACTTTCCTACCCCTTGAAAGATTCAAGAGAAATCTCCATCAGAGAAGATATCTTCCTTAATAAAAAATCTATCTTCATATGATATTTTCTCTAAGAAATTCATGCCTAGAATTATATCAAATCTATGTACTTCAACTAGTAATAAGTCCACTTGGATGAGTTATACATTTAAGCTTATAACACATCTAGGACAAATATCTATCACAACTATAGGCTATACAGTGGTATCTCTAACAATAAATTTTAAGGTAGCCCCTCAAGAGAATGCTGACCTATAGCTGTGACATCCCAAGTCACAAATTAATGTGTAGCACTTGGGTCAATCAACACTATAACATGTAAAAGAATGGATGTAACTAAGCAAATCTAGCCTATCACAACATTTGGAGAAACTACTCCATCTTGCTCGGTCAAAGAATAAGCACCACTGTTGCCTACTGCCTACCTCAACTTCATCCTCTACATTGTTGTACTATGGCTCCCTGAGTGCTGTAACATGCCTATGATGCATATCCTCTTCCTGAACTATGTGGTATTGTTGGTCTCTATAATCTAGTTATTGACTATTCATGAGTTCTCTGTGGACAATCCCTGATAGAATGTCTTTCTTAACCACATACAAAACAACCCTTGAAATAATGCCCCTAACATGGACCTCTATGGATCCCACCGCAAGCTGTACACTATGATGGTGTTGAGTGAATTCTCAACCCATGAGGTCTTGTCACAATTCATGTACTCTATGTTCTCTATGGTGATGGTCCCCTAGATGTAAAAGTAGTAGTACCCCTACCATATGGAATTTGTGATGGTACAATACCTGGCACGTTTGGCCTCCTAGAAGGATAGGTAGGTGACCTAGTAATCCTCATTTGTGCACTAGGTCTTGACCTACTCAACTAAATACATGCCCTCTTACCAATCTCAAACTCTCGCCTCTACTGGATGACATGATCCACATGATTGAACACATCAACAAAAACATGAAAATCTATCGTGGATTATATCACTATTATCCTCTCTTGTAGATCAAGGTTTGAACCTTCCTCAAAACACCTGATATTATCCTCATCTATGATACTCGACTGAGGATAAAACCTAAGAAAATCTAGAAATAGAAACTCATATTCAGTCATTGTGATCTGTCTCTACTTGAATGCCTCAAACTGATGGATATTGTTATGTATGTATGTGGCAGGATAATAGAGAGACTCAAAGTTCTTCCTAAATTCATCCCATGTCAAACTCTTCTCATCCAGGTTTGTTTCATCCAGGCTCAACCATTGACTTGCACTGCCTTTTAGAAGATAAGTAGCATGATTCACCTTCTCTACATCAGACACATGAGCTATTTTAAATGCATTTTTAGTTTTATATAGCCAAGCATCTAGTTTTGCAATAACGTATGTGTCATATAAGTCATAGGAACCCATCTTTCTTGACCTCTCATAAGACCTGCTAATATCACACAATGGATCAAGAACACTTGGAGGTGATGAAGGGACTACCCCTATTTCTACATGAGACATCATGGAAACTAATATCTATGCCATATCATAGAAAGGATATGTAGTTGATAAGGTAGTTACTACATGATTTTGATCCATTACATTAATAGGAGGCTCTTCTTGCCCTAGTTGAGCCTTAGCACCACCTAAAGGAGGTGCCACATAGTGACTCTCCTCTTGTTCTTCACCTCTTCCATCCATAATTTGAAAGAAAAGAGAATAAGCCATATGTCATTAGATAATGTGGAGGACCCAATTAGACTCATCTAATGTCCCTATACATAAGCACTAACAAAAACCTAGGTTCTAATACCACAATTTTTGGGACCCCACCTCCAAGACCCTATAGTGTCATCCAAACTACCCACACTAATACTCACATTAACAAATGCATCCTGGAATCAAAACATTTGATTATATGAAAACACAAATGACTTTTTTCAATTTTAGATTTGGCACAAGCAATTAACGTTACATTGATTTTCACTAGATCATATATACCAGACCCTAGATGTAAGGATTGTTCAATATAAAATTCTAGAACAAAATAAGTAGAAAATTATACTATTACATTCACATAAGCAACCTAGATGAAGATAAACTACATCACTACATGCACACACACCCTCCCAAAACTCCCTAGTACATGGACAACCTATACATGTAACCTAAAACAAGAAGATAATTCTCCACCTCAGATGGGGAAGCTAAGATCACCATGGATGAGAAACTCCTAGGTGAACTAAAGCTGAATCAGTACCTATAAAATTTTAAACCACCACTTATCAACACAATGAGTGAGTGGAACATGTTTAATACAAAAGTAGCATTGAACTAGTCATTTTAAACTGATCAGAGATAAGTGTATTTTAGATTGAATCAAACAATTACAAATATCATGTAGGTAATGGCAGTGATATACTACATAGAGTGAGCATGAAATAAAAATAAAAATAACATGTGATTGGAGATAGATCATCAAATCATCTCATCTCACCAAGATTCATTGTAAGGTTTTTTCTAAAATTACTTGAATTATATTATCAAGTAAAAGTCATCATGCCAGGTTCTCATGCCAACAACTCACTGACCACATCTTAGAATTAATAGGGAACCCTAATATAATCAACATACTATGGTTTTCCTCAAAGTTGCCACACACTAGCTAGGTAAGAGAACCAAACCTTTCTACCTTACAAACCTCATCTCATGTACAAGAGATAAGTCTAATGACATCAATGTCAAAGATAGGGCATCATGTACGATATACTAAATAAATCTATCCATATCGATCCCTTTCACATCAAGATTAAAATTTTCATAACAATGTTTCAAATACAATTCATTTTATATTTATAGCAATAGAGAGTTTAGGTTAGCATCTCATCTTCGAATCTTTCCTAAATTCGGGTTATCTTGCTTTCAAGGTCTACAATCACACTTTGGTATTCCTTTTCATAATCTAAGGAATATTAGAAGGAATTTCGTTTCATGTCCCCAATGCAGACCTTGAGGGAAAATCACAATGTTCAGGGCTCCTATCTAGATGAGTTAGGTTATAATGGATATTAAGTGCATTTCCTCTATAAGGAAAATATAAGGAAATTATATGACATATGTGATTGAACACTCTAACCATAGAATATTTGGGTTATGGTTTCTAATATACATTGAGTTTCAATTCGTATTACATATACCCTGTATATTTGTTTCCATCATACAAATTCAAATGAACCAATCACAACTCAAGAATTCACATGTTATGCATAATACTTCATATTTAACCAATATACATCATTTGCAACTTATAGATAATAGGTATGTGCAAAATAAATATAAGAAATTCATATTACTCATGATAAAAAAATCTAACATCTACTTGATACATCTGCAAGGATCAAGACAAGAATCATATCCAAGACTAAGAAGGAAGAATAGTCCTATACAATGTTGGAATTATTAAATTTCCATCAATTGTAGTTTAATGAGTATATTCAATGTTAGAATTCAATAAGAGTTTTCAAATGAACCTATACCACTTGAATAAGGTTTGAAGCACCTAAAATTCGTATCCCAGTTACTGCTAATGCTGAATTGAATTCTCGCATAAAAAAATACAATTTTCTTGTTCCTATTTGATCAAGAACCTAAAAGAAGAAGAAAAGAAGAAAAAAAAATGAAAGAAGAGATTGATTTGGAAACTTATGATCCAAGTAACTGGAGTGATGAATTCTATAAAAAGGTAAGATTAAAAGTAAATAAACTTAGAAAAGATTGATGATCTAAATAGAATTACCAACCCTAGAAAGAGAAAGTCATGGAATCTAAAATTTAACCTTTGGATTCTCTAAACCCTAAAATCTCCTCCTCTATCAAGAAATCTAAAGATCTAAAGTGTAGGATGGATATAGGACGTTCTTGGGTTCTAATATTGTCCTATATACTCATTACGATGCTTGGAATAATTAATTACAAACATTTTTTAGTCTATTCATTATTTTCTTGAAAATTTGGTCAACTGATATTGTCTTAGGGAAACTTGGATGACACGAGCTTCTATTGTGATAGAAAATTTCTTCAAAATGTCTGTAAATTTAATATGTTATCTAAAATTATGTATATAACCTATAGTTAAATGTTTAGCTCAATCAGATAGCCTAATAAATTATTAAAAATCAAATAATACACTATTATATTTTAGCATGTATAGCATGGTTCGCTGAGTTTTTCCTGGAGAAACTCGACCGAACAATAGGTGTAAGAAACTATACAAATTCTACAATTTTTTACTATCATTACTACTTGAGTTTTCCAATACATATCCAAAATGCAAGGTAATACGTGTCACACACAAAATAATAGAAATCATTTACTAGACTATTATACTTAACATGAAATTTTATACAACAAGGGTTTTAAATTTATAACCCTACAAACCTAATCATTCACAACATAATATAACAAAGAGGGTTTATAATTTCAAGTAATGTTCAACCTAGTTAGGGGAAAAGTAAATCAATAACTGATGATGCTTTGGAATATTCAACTAGGATTTAATGTAATTTAAAAATGGGTCCTTACAGGTACAACGGGAGGGGATTTTTGTATGCTACACATGACCTTTTGACAACATCTACTTTTTTTGTTTACTTGTACAACACCAAGAATAAATTAGGACCTCATTGAAAATGTCCCCAACTTATACTTGAGAGAAGTCAGTTTGATTGCGGTACAAACTCCCAAAAGTTGATAACAGAGAAATAGTTATATATGGTTACAAATCAACCAACTTCATCCCAACACACACTACTAGACAAAAGAAACATTTGAATATTACGATCCTATACTACACCCTACCAGACATACTATAACTTAGGAATTGAAAACCTCCATGTGGGATAGCACTTTCACCCTCCCATTTGAGGGTGACAATTTTGAGTTAGTTTTATTCCATTTTTTTGTTAGAAGCGTCCAAATAAGAGGCACATTGTCCTTGTCCAATATAAAAGCACCACCTTAAGTGGCATTTTTTTATACCAAACTGTTATATATCATAAGTTATTTACCCCAAGGTGCTACAATAGATATTACTTCTGTCAAACTTGCTAATATGTTTTTTGAACTATATCTAGAAAAAATATGAAAAATCTTATGAGAGGCTTGATGCAATATTTTTATTTAGTTTATCAAGTTATAACCTGACTTTTGATGCAATATCTGTACATAGTTTATCAAATTATAATGATCATCCACTCAAATATGGGTATCTCTATCCCACAACCCCAAGTGTCAAGATGGAACCTCTCTAGCCCCAATGTACATTCTCATGTTTCAAAAGTGAGATCCACATGTATAAATCACCATGTTTCTAAACATGCCCCCCAATCTTGTTATGCTTCAATAGATACTCCTCCATAAATATATGATGTGGATTCACCATCTCCTAGAACTCAATAGGACCAATACACATACTTAGATAAATCTTATTAAGACCTTAAAAGGTCCTTACAACCTCTCAGTTACCTTGTCCATATTCAAGCATTAATACATGTTTCTCAGGATAAAGGGCGTAGTGGTCTCATCGTGCCACACATTTGCCATGTCGCATGCTACTAGTATAGACAACTGACCAACTTCTCTCCAAAGAACAACTCTACAAAGGGTCACAATATAAGCTTGCAGACGAGGCACATCTATAGACCATGCACCCCTACACACCTTATTCTTGAAGGACTCTCAAAGAAGAGCTAACTTGATTAAGAAACCATCATTAGACATCCAATGAATGGATTTGTTGAAGCCTAACATATCAACAAGATCAATAGTTCAACTTGACTTCTCTAGGACAAAAAAGCAATAATCATGAAGTTTCATATGAGTTATCTTAGCTACATTCTAGAATGGGATTCAACACAACATCTTCAAAGAACAATGTATGAAAGATTGGGTCCCAGAAATGGACAACAACTAACATCAACTCATTTTCAAAAGGGACATACACAAGATGGTAAAGGCATTGAGTCACATTGAACCTGGCCCAATCCACATCATACATCTGAGATATATCTTTAATCCAACACCACACTAAGGAAAAATTCATTAGAGGACTTCTCATGAGACAAGCTTCACTGTTTACTACATCTCATGAAATAAAGTGTTGAATTTGCTTAAAGAAATAAATGAATGCCTGATCTAGAATCCACCAAGCTGCACATTTTGATCTTTATAAACCTCACAATTAGATTTTCCCTAAGTCATATAAAATGCAAATCCATTCCACTTAGGCAAGCATCACAATCTCTTTAGTAGGGTCCTCGATCAAGACCTCAAACTAGGCCATATCCATCATGCATCAAGTCCTATCATGAACAAAAACCTCATCTTGGAAAACCCTACACATTGTAGGTACCTTTAGTGGGTCCTAGATCACAACCTTAATGATTATTGCTTTTTGATAGTAGCTACTATATATTTGCATTTCTAGTTTGCTACTATCCCTACTCCATGTGATCAATTAATAGATAACATGCAATTGATTTAGTTTGCAACAACAATCACAAAATAGTTTCTCTTCTGTAGTACATCATTTATATGCGGTGGACCAAGTAGACTATTGTTTCACTATCCCAAACACTGGTACTTTCTTTTTAATGAAAAATTAATGGAATAGATAATGATTAGCATACAATTGTATGCAAATATATGGTGTATAGAGAGTTATAAAATAAATGCAGGATAAAACATCAATAGTACAAGGATTTCCTTGAAGCCATGAATCCCGAGACCAATACGATGAAGTAAAATATTAATCCTAATGTTCAGGCATAATAAGGGGGAGTCACCTCAATAGTAGGCCTCAGAGGCATTAGATACAAACAAAAATCCATTTGTCTCTATAGGGATCTTCCTGATAGTGTATTTTCTCTGAGCATCTCCTATCCTAAATGTGATGATGGGATATGGTTTTCTTTACTCAAGTTTGTAGTGTCTTGCTGTTCTACAATGTAGAAATAGATGATAGGAGTCTTGACCTCTCTGCTGAGTGTAATGGTGTTACTTTTATTCTTCTTAAATTTTCTATTGTTTCTTTCAGTCCATATGACCTACATCAAGTATGCCAAAAATGTTTTTGTATGTAAGTGACCATATATTTTGGTTTGGATATCAGAAACACATGTCATATATCAATAAGTGGTGATGGTAAAGTGTTAAGTTATAGGGAGTAATGGTCTCTCTGTAGTGTGGTTCTGGGATAATAGATGCAAAGATGTGTGGTTGTTTCCTTGTGTTGGGTGCAAGGCAAATAGAAAGAGCCTAAAAACCTCTTTTTTATCATATTTTGATAAGTAAGGATCTTGTCATACTAGATGAACCACATAAGGATTTTGATTTTGTATGGAACTATGATATTGCAAATGAAGTTTATAGGGCATAGGTGTTCTCAATATGTGAAGTGGAGGTAATATTTATTGGGGGAGTATATGGGTAATCATATCCATGAGGTGCTATTGATGATGTTTGGTTCTACATGCCTTAAAATATTGAAAGAGATATTGGGTGGAAAATGAGCTATGAGAGCTCTTTTGAGTAGGTTGTTTTGATGATTTACTAGAAATATCAATGCTTTACTTGTAGTAATGTTGGATATAGGATATAAGATGTCCATGTCAATGATTTGTTGTTTAATAGTCTATCCTTTAAACCATGGATCTCCTTAAAACTTGAAGTTCTTGGTAATGTGCAGTGGGGTGTTGATGCAACTTTGGGTCATGTGGGTGTGGTAATTGGTCTGTAGACAAAATGGTAATGTCCATCGATGTTTATTTCTCTACCAAGGATTCTTATTTGGATAGAATTTATGTTTGGCATGTATTTTCCAAATATCGTTCCTATCAAAGTATAGTGTAGTAATGATGTTAAGGATCAGGAAAAGACCATCTCTTTTGATATTAATAATGCCCCAACCTTCATAAGATTTTGGTGCACAAATGATATCCCAATTTTCCTTTGGATTTTGTTGGTACGTTTTTAGAGAAAGTCTCTTGTGTGGTGGGCGATAACTTTAATATTGGCCTGTAGGGGAATACAACTGAGGTAGTAGGTCCTCAAAGAAGTGAGTGAGATATTGTGGAGAGTGAGTCTACCTACTGGTTTGAGGAAGTTGGTTTTCCAAGAGAACATTCAAAAATCGAGTTTCATAATGATAGGGTTCCAGATATATTTTTGTAAGGGGTGGGGTGTAACATGAAGTCCTAAGTATGTGAATGGAAAGTCTTCTATCATATAGTTGAGTAAAGATTGATCGCAATGAATTTACTCAGTATTAATATATGTACCAATGATTGCATATTTATGAATATTTAACTTAATCCCTGAAATATATGAGAAGAGTCCCTATATAGGTATAGTATTAATGACATTTATGTATCCTGGGTCTATGACAATGAGGGTATACTAAACATATTGAATAATGTTTTCCTGGCATTCGTCATGGGGGATGATATGAGTCCATGATGAATGTAAGGCCCCAGACCTTGCTTAGTGGTTGAACATACTTTCTTACCTTAATTAAGTTCTTAAAATTTTAACCTTATGATGTGTTTCAATATCATGTGACAAGCTTAAGTTTCAGGTTTGGTCCACTTTCAACAATGTTTGAGCAAGTTATGCAATTTTATGCACATTTTGGACTTTTTTGTAATTTACCAATATCTGAGGCTCTCTAACAATTTTTCACATTCTTTTTGTTCCTCACATTTTTTCTTATCATGTTTGATTTGGTTGTACCTTGGGGCATCTTTTTGTACCTTAGTTTGATGGTGACATTTTTCTAGGGTAAGTTAGGGTTTTGCTCTCACAGATGAACGACCTTGAGGGACATCAACCGATGGTTCCCCCTAGATGGATGACAACTGATGGTCATCCTTAGGTGGATACAACCTATGGTTATCTCTATAGGTAGTAGTTTGATGGTATTCTCTCTTGAGGCCCCTCAGACGGATGGTTTCTTGGAAGGGGTGATGAATCAATGGTTTTCCACCTATTGGCCTAGGGTTTCAAGAACCTATGATCACCTAGTGATGAAACTCGATGGCTACCCCGGGAGGTTCAAGTGCAATGGAATTTTGGACTCCAAAACTGATGGATCTTCTGATTGCATGGATGTGATGTCCCTTTTCTATGGACACTTGGCAAACATGTTAGGACACCTAAACCTTCTCTTCTCTCTCACCCATAGCTTTATACACCTCCTACCTTTCATGCAAATGAAACTTATGGACCCCTTTATATTCATTGATTGCTATATCTTTGTCCTCCCTGCTTATTCTGAGAAGAAGGTGCCCAAGTTAGAATAAGGTGGTCAATCTCCTTGCATGTGCTGTTAGGGTTTAGATCTACCCTCTTATAGAGCTTCCCTTGCTTATTCTTTAGCTAACAAAGTAAGATATCCCTATTTCCTTTCTTTTTCCATGCTATCATACCTCCTTATACCTTCCTCTTGGTCGTGACCACGGTGTTCCATGGTGTAGCTTGCTCTAGAGCTTAAGAACACCTCATTCTTGATTCTTTGACCTAGGGTTTTCTCTCTTTCTTAGAGAAGGAGCTTGCTTGGCTGTGTGGAATGCTTAAGCTAGGGTTTCTTCCTCTTTTGCTACACCTACCTTTATGTTTGGAGCTTATTTTTCTTCCTAGAGGTGAGTTATATAACTTTCTCGACATTTATTGCTTACTTATAGCTTGCATGTGCTAGATCTTTCTCTAAAACTAAGTTCTAAGTAGAAAGGTAGTATCTTTGCCTAGGGTTTGAGCTTCACTGCTAGTTCTTGGATGGTTTATCTTCTTGGATGTGATTATATCTTATGCATGACCTTCCTTTGGTATAGGAAGCTTTAGGTATTAGTTTCATTTCAAATTATGTCCCTTTATGTCTCTTAAATGATGGGTTTTACTTAGGGTTTTTGAGTTGTTTTCTACCTTGTGCATAACTCAGTGGTTTGCCTTCTTGCTAGAACTGATGGATTTTCTTTTGGTGTTGTTTTGCTTATGTTTCTCATTCTAACCGATGGTCATACCTTAAGGTCTGTTTTTGTCTCTTTAGTGCTCAAGAATCCATGGTCTTAATGTTCTTGTGGTGGTTTCAATCAATGGTTCTTTCTCTTCCACCAAACGATGATTTCACTTATATTTTTACATTGTTTTACCACATGTTGGTGACAATTGATGGAAGTACTGGGTCTGAAAATCGATTGCCCTTCTGGTGCATTAACCAATCAATGTTTTGACTTCAAGACTCGATGGTCCACTAAACCTATGATAATCAACCAATGGTAGTGCATGTTCAACACTCGATGGTGTCAACCAATGGAGGTTCTAACAATAAGATCCGATGGTGGTATTACACACCGCAGTCGATGGCGGCACTATACACCATAGCTGATGGTGATCCATTGTGCTACAACTGATTGTGGGTTGCATACCCACAACCTATGGTATTCTTTGAGTCAGAAAATGATGGCGCTTTTCATGCCTTCAACTCGATGGTTCTTTAGATGATTTGTCCAAGGTGTTTTCTTGTATGCAACCAATGGTTTTACCTACTCAAAATCCAATGGTTTGGGGGCAGTGTTCATGGCATGATGGTTTTGGTTTTGTTGATAAAGAATTGATGGTGCTATGCCCTTAACTTTGTTGTCTTACCTTTCCCCTCGTATAAATGTGAACCTATAGTCACCATAATGAAATAATGTGTAATACTAATCTAGATTATCTTGTTACACCTAACTCTAATACAAATAGGTGATGATTGTGGGTCTTACTTAGATTACTAATGTGATTTGTATGATGATTGAATATTTCCTGAAGGTTGTTGTAACCCTAATGTGTTATCATATGAACATCATAAGCTTCTTAATGCCATGTTGTGTTTAACCTATGAATCACAAATATGGTGATGGTCTATTGAACCTTGTTATAAGGTGTGGAAAGATAATGATGTTCTTGAAAGTGATTATGATGTGGAGGTCTTAATGACTCTTAGACAAGGGATTGGTATCCCATGATGATGTAATAATAGTGATGGTCGTATAAGTGGAAGTGAACAATACCATGTAGAGATGTGACAAGTTTTTATGTTGATACATTTTATATCTTATGAAGTTTCACTCTAATTATATTTTGTATAATTCTTTTAAGGTTTACTTGTAGCTTGATTGATGTAATAAAATACACCCAATTGTCTTTAAATAATCAAGTGGAGCTCTAATAATGTACTTGATTATCATAAAAAAGTTCTTAAAACCTTAATAAAACCTTCAAAGGTACATCGATATCATGTGACAAGCTTAAGTTTCAAGTTTTGTCCAGTTTGGACACTGTTTCTGCAAGTTACGCAATTTTGTGCACATTTAAGACTTTTCTACTATTTACCCATATCTTAGGTTTTTCTTGCAAATTGTAACATTTTAGATGATGTTTCATAAGTTTTTATATCAGGTTTGATGTTCTTGCACCTTGCGGCACCTTTTTGTACCTTTAGATGAGAGGTGAGAACTTAGGTGAGAACTAGGGTTTCTCCCTATGCATGAATGATGGAGTTTCTAGGTGTGTAACCATGGAATCAAATGGTTTGGCCTTGTAGGGGTGACATACGATGGTTCTCCTTGATGTAGGGAGACTTATGGTTCACTCTAGAAGTGGTACAACTGATGGTTGAGGTGGTTGAAGGCCCACAACCGATGGTGGGGCAGATTGCTCCTTTTTTGCTCTTTGTGGCTAAGTGTGGGACTCGATGGCTCTAGTAAGTGATGGAGGAGATGGCTAACCTATATTTGAAGGTCAATGGTCCTTCTATACCCAACATATGATGTTTAGGTAGGATAACAACTGATGGACCTGGTGTCTTACATGCAAAATGAACTTTGACACATGGTAGCTTAGTAGGACACCTCAAGCTTCTCTTCCTTCTTATCCATGAGCTTTATATACCTCTCCTTTTGCACCCAAACGAACCCTTTGGATCCTTATCTCTCCTTTTCTATCTATACCATCGTCCTCCCCTTCTTGATAGAGAAGAATATGCCCAAGGTAGAAGAAGGTGGACGAACTCTTGCATGTGTGGCTAGAGCATGGGTCTACCCTCCTTTTGAGCGGGTGGAGCTTCCTTTGCTTGTTCTTGACCTAATCAAGTAAGTTCTTCCTTCTTACATTCATTTATATTGCTGCACTGTCTCCTTCTTCCCTTTCCTAGATAAAACCATGGGGTTTCATGGCAAAGCTTGCACAAAAACTTAAAGAACCCTTCTTTCTTGCTTCCTTGACCTAGGGGTGCTCTCTTTCTTGGAGAAGAAGCTTGTTTGGCCGTGTAGAGAGATAAGACATTGTTTTCTTCCTCCTTTGCTCAAGATACCTTGTTGTTTGGAGATTTATCTTCTTCTTAGAGGTGAGTTATATAACTTTCCTCACATTTATTATTTACTACTATCTTTCTTACACATGATCTTGCTTAAAAATAAAGTTCTATGCATCAAGAAACTATCTTTGCCTAGGGTTCAAGCTTAAGTGCTATTTCGTGAGTATCTTATAGACATAGATGAACCTAAAACCTTGTGCACAACCTTCCTGAGGTATAGGACTCCTTAGACCTTGAATAATCATGAACTAATGGTACTCTTAGGGTAACAAATGATGGTTCCTTCTATGTGTTAATGAACTATTTTCCTTCTTTTCATGGTGGTTGATGGTTTGGTACATCTAAACAGCTGATGGTTTCTACTTTGTTGCTATTTTAACTAGTGAACCCTATACCTGAAGGTTATGTTGCTGTGGTCACTAATGGTTGATGGCTATCCTAACCCTAGCAAACGATGGTCTTTCTCTATGTGTTGAGAGTTGTTTTCCTCTTTGCTTCATCATTTGATAGTTGGGCCCTTGTGACAACCAATGGTGGGAAGTTAGTTATATTTTGAGCCTTCTTTTAGTACCTAGAACCGATGTCTATGTTCCTCCAAGGTGGGTGATTTTTAATGCTCACTTCAAGTGTTTCTAAATGATGGTTTTGCTTTAGGGTGTCAAGTTGATTTCTTCTCTTTAATGAGACTCGATGGTTTGACTCTTTACACCAAATGATGGTTTTTGATTTGTTTCTATTTTGGAGATCCATCTTATTCTTGAGGATGGTGGTCATGTTACCCTCAACCAATCGATGTCTTGATGTTCGTTAAGTAGCCTCAAACGATGGGTTTGCTTAGGTTTTGTGAGTCATTTTCCCTCCATCTTCTACACCCGATGGTTTGGTTCTTTTAGTGCTTTGTTTGGCTTTGGTGTGCCAACCAATGGTTATCACTTTATTTCTATTTTGGGAT
The DNA here is from genome assembly GCA_963693085.1 of Alisma plantago-aquatica. Classification (NCBI taxonomy): domain Eukaryota; kingdom Viridiplantae; phylum Streptophyta; class Magnoliopsida; order Alismatales; family Alismataceae; genus Alisma; species Alisma plantago-aquatica. Next base: position 988,964,986 of record OY856413.1, read on the forward strand.
CCTTCTCTTGAGAAAACCAGTGGGCATGTTTTCCCCTCAACAACTCATGGTCAAGGTTTCCATATTCTATGGTTTTTGGTACTTATGAGTGGTGGTTCAAGTGACGATTTTATTGGTTTAACAAATGATTGTTTTCCTAGGTCTTTGGATCAGATTTTCCCATATGTTAACATCAACTGATGGCCTCTCTAAGTCTCACAACCGATGGCCAACTTGGGTCATCAACCAATGGTTGTTCTGGTTCATCAACCAATGTCTTACCTAACCTAATATCCATTGGTCACAACCGATGGTGACCCTGAGCGTCACAAGGGATGGTGATCTTGGATGCCACAACCGTTGGTGGTCCTAGATCCTATGTGGAGATTCTTTTATATCCTATTTGATGGTTTCCTTAGTGAAAAATTCAAGGGTTTTGGTTTGTATCTCATTCGATGATTTGTTTAATCAACATCTGATGGTCCTTGATGAAGACATTATTTGATGATTAGGGTTTGATGTTCCAACATCCGATGATCTTAACTCATGATTTGATGGTTTAGTTTTGAGAATGTTAAACTGATGGTTCAATGCCTTGACTTTGTAGTCCTACGTTACCTCAAATTAATATAATCCTATGGTTAAACCTTGAGTTATGCATGGATCCCTACTAGAGGATAGTATGGGATTTGATGGAAATGCTTTATCTTAAGTATCCATGACCCTATGGGGATGCCATGTGTTAGGGTTTGTGCATGAGTGCTGATTTGTAGCTTCAGTGTAACTTACCTTGATGAACCTATCTTTGATGTAAATAGATGAGGATGGTTAATTATTGCTTATCTTCTTAGTATGATATAATCAAGGAATACTCTTTCTAATGTTTGTTCAAACCCTAATATGTTAACCAATTGATATCATAATTTTATAAGTCGATGCTTTCTTATAAACATATGCACTATAAGAATAAAGGTGATAAAGCATATCTAACCTTATTGTATGTTAATGCAATTGAAGGAATACTTTAATGCTAAGATAACCCTGCTATCTTATCATGTGAATATCTTTTAAGCTCCTTAATGCAATATCATGTTGACCCTATGTATTACATGTATGGTGATGTTTTTTTGAGCCTTGTTATAAGCCATGAAAAGATAATGATGATCTCATAGGGAATGATGTGATGGTCTTAGTGACCTTTGGACATGGTTGAGCCCTAAATGAGGTGTAATCCTCTTCATGATGTGACATGGGATGGAACCCTGGATCAATGTGATAAGGAATTGTGTATTGTGGTGATATGATAACAAGTATGGTCTCATGGATGGAAATGAAATAGAACCATGTGACACTGTGATTAAGAGTTATACCTCATATGTTTTATATCTTTTGGAGTTGTTATAGTTATATGATTGTTAGAAATGAAATAGGGTTTTTATGTCCACTTGTTTGATGTAGCCTTAATTCACTCAATTGGCATAACTAATCAAGTGAAACTCTAATCATGTAGTTCCATGTGCCATGGAACCATCTTCAGTGTCAGAACTTGTTGGATGGTGAAACGAGTATTCTTAAGGGAAACTCAGAGCACACACTATTGAGTATGTGAGGGTGGCAAGTTGAGTGTATATCCTTGTCATCCACAATTGCATGTTATGGAGGATGGCTGCAGTCATGCCACATATATTTGTTATATATGATGTGAACTGAGTATGTTGCGGTTGTACCTCAAGTGGTAGGGTTTTGCTTTGCATACCCTGGTGGCTAGTGTTGTGACCTATACCAAGGGCAGACTAGGTGTTAGCATCTTGACTATATGTCGTTGTAGTGGCAGCTTGACTGATATGTCACAACCTTTTGACCCGTACTGACTAGGCATAGGAATTATCTTAGAATACTGACACTCCTAGATCTTATACGAAATTGAATAGCACTTTGAGTAGTCAGTTAGACTTTGGGTGGTACGACCAACTCCCTAGGGCTTAATAAAAGATGTAATACAACTGTGTAGTGTATCTGTTTAGGGTTATACACAATGCTTCACATTGAATGATAACCCTTGATTGCTCTTTTCACATATATATGATGTATAGTTAAATAAGAGAAGTATCCATGATTATACTGATAGATATACTGCTACTATTGGTTATGCTTATGATGATGGTTATTAATGCTATTAGCTATGCTTGCATTGCTAGCCATGATTATGCAATTAGTGATGCCCATACTGCTAATCATGCTGATGTAGATAGTTGTGCTTATGTTGTTAGCTCTACATATGATGTAGATCTACTCAACCTATTAGACATGCTAAAGTTATTATCTATGCTTGTGCTTCTAGACTGCTTGTAATATTAGCAAGGCATATGATGACAATTAGGCTAACAATGATACTTGTTACCTACTCCTTTGTGTATCTTGTTAATCATATCCTTTGCTATGCTTACATGTATAACATGTTTAATCTTCTTAAACTGTTTAATTACTCAACCTGCTATAATCAATAAGTAGTTTTGAGAGTTATATCTCTCGTTGGGACATGGGTCTCACCTCGTGGGTCACCACATTTTTTAGGTGATCTACAATAGTGGAAATGGACCCGTGGAAGTGAGGAGGAGATGAGGTGATGGACCTTAGAGATGATTGTTTAGTTTTCTAGTGTGACCTAGAGTCATCCTTGTACTCTCAGGTCTGGGTGGGAAAGTTTGTATATGATGTATCAATCAAATTGAGCTTTTAGTAGCATATTGATGCTTTTGCATGTGGCATTTGTGGAGTATAATCTTCCATATGTATATGTTGTGGCTGAGGCCATGGAGCTGTTGTAAATGATACTTGGCATTATATGAAATAAAGCAAGATGTTGGTCTCTTATGTAAATGTTTATGAACATGTTGGTGACGTTGAAATTGGTTTTAATCTACCTCTTTTCTGGGTTTGTGTTTAATTAGTGATCGATTGTGTTTTGTGATTTGTGTAATTTTTTTAGCATAACATGTCTTCATAAATTGGTATCAGATCTCTAGGTTCATTGATTCTATAGGGATACTAGGACTTAGGACTAGAATGATGCCTAAGAAGGGAACATGACATGAAAACATGATGCATACTGCCTAATCTTAGTACTTGGATGCGCTGGCCTGGTATTCAATGATTGAAGAAAAGGGTAAGTCTGGAACTCTTAGATTGTTATCTTTTTAATTAATTTGATCAAGTATTCATTTTGAAATAATCTAAAGAGCATAATAAATAAGAAATCATGGTGAAAATATCTCAATCTTACCCTAAAGAAGATGAAATTACATCGTAACCTATAAAAACTCGAAGGTTTGGTAACTACAAGAGAAAGATATGACATCATGAAACCTAAATATGAATACAAATAAGCTAATCAGGAGTTCTTGAAATTGTAATTCAAAAAGATAATGAGGTAAAATAAAGATGAATCTATGCTAATGAAGTGATTCAAGGTATAAAATACACATCATATGGAAAGAACTCCTGAGGTAAGTGTGATATAAGAAGATAAATAAGGATACTGATAGATGAATACAGTAGAACCTGAGTTAATATCAGACCAACCTATGTGTGTAAGAAATTGTTAAAGTAAAATCTTGATCACATGTGAAAGAAATTAAGGGAGATGGTCCCTAATCAGTGAAGAAAATGTGAAACATGATGATCTACCTCTTGATTAGTGCTTGAAAAACATGATAACACAAGTGGACATACATAAGAATGATGAACGGTTAATAAGAAAAGAGTAATCATCATCATCATCATCATCATCATCATCATCATCATCATCATCATCATCATCATCATCATCATTGTAACATCCCTGACCTGGGTTATGTGTTAACCCTAGATGTTTTGCTTAATAAAGTTAATCATATGCTTGATTTTATCTTTTGAAAAGTAATTAAGGCCCAAGAGGAACTTATGTTTCAATTTTCGTCCTTTTTGAATAATGTTGAAACAATGTTTTTCCTGTTTTGGACTAAAGTGCAAATTACCCAAGTTGAGGGGTTAACTTGCAAATGTTACATGATAAAATGTTCCTCAAGTGTTGAAGAATCATAAGAATGAAATGATGCAGAGGTATGGCTTGTGGAAGCCTGAGTACTAAGAAAGAGCTTGTTGAGCAATGTTGTGTATTAAAACCTAGTTTTGGTGTAATGTGCAATTTACCCAAAACCTAGGATTCAATATGCAAAATACCACTTCTAGAGAATCCCTAATGTTTCTTGGCATCATGTAGAGAAAATAAAATGAGAGGGGCGTATCATTTGAATCACTTTGGAGGAGAGAGAATCTTGATATTAAAATAATCAAGATTTAAGCATAATTGAAATGCTAATTCAATTTAATGCAAAAATAAATATATTAATTGAAGTTTCGTTCAACCAAAAATGTGTTGTTTGAAATACTATATGAATGGACGTCCTTTTGCCTTGCAATGGCACCAAAATATCCTAAGTGAGTGGAGAACCCACTCACATTAGTTAACTAGAAAGTAATATCCACTAATATTGGATATTATTATTATAATGGTTAAGGTGCTTAATTTGTTTTATTTTAATTCATGGATAATGAATAAGAATCAGAAGGTGGGGAAGATGGATTCGTATGCAAGGGATTGAGGGGATTATGTGGCACAAAGTTTGGGAGTTGAAGGATTATTATATCATTTTCTCTCTCTTGAATTTCCCTTATAAACACCCCATTTTCAACCCATATGAAAGGCTTTTTCAAATACTTTTTCTTTCCTTGCTTTGGAAAAACACAAGGGAGCTTAGTAGAAACAGGAGGACGAACCCAAACCTGTAGGTAAGCTCCATAATCATCTTCAACCTTGATTTCATGGTAAAAATCGAAATTCAATGCTTAATTTCTTCTTTTCTCCATTCAATCTTCAACTTTAGCCATTTCTTTTCACTCAAAGACTTGAGGACGAGCCTTGGTAAGTTGAGGAAGCTTCATTCACCATTGAGGACGTTATGCTTGAACCTTGGATTCAATTTTGAAGGTGGGTTATATAACTTGAATCCTTAAGCATTGTTATTGATTTCATTTCTTTAACATATGTTGATTCTTTCTTCATTCTTGAAATTTCAATTGATAAGTTGATGAAATCATCACAAGAATCACAGAAAATTTCGAAGGTTTGAAGCTTGAAGATGATGATGTCATCTTAAACACACACCTCAATAAATATCATAGAAAACAATTTTGCTTTTGGTGATCAAACGGTCTCAAGACCGTTTGAGGTGAAGAGGACTCAAACCGTTTGGAGATAATTACTGATGTAATTGGATGATGATACAATGGATCAAATTGAATTAGTTATAATGGTTCCAAGTATAGATGATCCACTAATTACAAACCCTAATCAGGTTGAATTGTTAAAACCCTAATTGATTGAATCGATGTTGATTGACCCAAACAGTCTCAAGACCGTTTGCGGTCAAATGGTCTCAAGACTGTTTGAGACCAAACGGTCTCAAGACCGTTTGGAGGTCAAGGGTTGTGATGGATGGTTGAAGATCCAAGGGTCACAAATTGATGTACTTTCAATGGTTCAATTGATAGATGGTTCAAAGAAGTAAAACCCTAAACTGATTTGATGAAGGAAAACCTAGATGATCCTTTTGGTTTCAAGGTAGCTTGGACCAAACGGTCTTGAGACCGTTTGAGTCCAAATGGTCTTGAAACAATTTGGTATCAAATGGTTTCAAAACCGTTTGATGCCCAATCAGTTTCAATTTAGAGATGTTCAATCGGTTTCAAATGTGGTTTGTCCAATCGATCTCAATGATGATTTGTTCAAATGATTTCAAGAGTTGAGTGCCCAAACGGTTTCAAAACCATTTGGAGGGAAAACGGCCTCAACCCTAGATGCCCAAATGGTTTCAAGAACCGTTTGAAGGTTGAAGGGTCAAAACTGTTTGAAGGTTGGATACCAAAAAACTGTTTGAAGGTTCAATACACCCAAAACTGATTGAGGACCTAATGTTATGAAAGATCAATTAACCACTAGATTGTTAGTGATGTATATTCAAGTTAATTACAATGGTTGTACCCCTAAGGTACTTAGATGATTAGTACCCTTAGAGTGGTTAACCTTTGATGCTTATGGAAGCAATGACTCAATACACTATGCCTACCCTTCATTCAAGTTGATCCAATCTAATTAAGTTGGAGTAATTAAACATACTAGAGAGTATGAGAGAGAGGAACTTATACATGAGTGATAATCATGTAGTGATGAATACTCAACACTTTCAACATGAATAAAATATGTAATTAGGGTTTTATCCATGATGATGAGATCATGAAACCCTAATTGAGAAGGTTGATGAGCTCTAACCCTAGTTTAGGGTAAAGCTAGGTGAAACCCTAATATAGGGTGATGGTGTAACCCTAATTTAGGGTAATGATATGAGAAACCCTAATTCAGGGTATTTTAATGAAAAACCCTAATTTAAGAGGATGTTTCATGAAAACCCTAATTTTAGGTAAATCTACATGAATCCCTAATTTTAGGGAAATGTTATAAGAAACCTTAATTCAAGGTAATGATGTAATGTGAAACCCTAATACAGGGTGATGTAATGGGAAACTCTAATCCAGGGTAATGATATGTAATACTATGTGAAACATTAATTTGAAATCTTAACCCTAATATAGGGTGAAGGTATGTGAAACCCTAATTTTTGGGTTATAGTGCATGAAACCCTAATTTTGGGGCAGTAAGATGATAAACCATAGCCCTAATTTGGGTAATGGTTGAGTAATCCTTGATTGACAATAAAGGGGGAACCCTAACCCTAATAAGGGTACAGTGGTGTTATCCTTGTATAGCATGATGTTGATCTGTAATTGATATAACTACTATCATGTGTACTAACCATGTAGGTATCATGAGATGATGAGCATATCCAGGTATGAGCTATGATGTTTCATTTATTGAAATTATTAATGGGCCTTGTGAGCCATAATATGCTTTGTTGCCTAGTAAGAGGTAAGAAGAGATGAAATGGGCCTTGTGAGCCATGTGAGATTCTTGTGTAGCAAGTATCAAGTTTACCTTGGTCAGATGACCTGAAGGTATTAATTACCTGATAAGTGGTAACAAGTGTTCTTTGATGAACTAAGGGTTTGAATACCCATTTTCTATAATAATGATGATGAGTTTGTGAAAGGATGAGAATATCCCTGATGAGATGAGGGATTGAGATCCCAATGCTTTAATAAGTTTTGAAAAGTACTTGATGGAAGTATTACCCATTCTTTGTAGTATTTGTCATAATAAATTTATGTTTGAAAACTTGACTGATGCTAAAAGAATATGGTAATGTACTTAATTAATCAAGTGAGATCTTATCATGTAGAGCCCTGGCCATAGATCCATCATCGTCAGTAGCTGGTGATGGTGAAACAGATTCTCCTATGGGTTAATCCGGAGCGTATATTGTTGAATATGCGGGGGTACTCCTAGCCAAAAATAGAGAGGATTAGAGTGCAACTTCGGTTGTAGACTCAAGATGTGTATAAGAGCATGGTGAACAGGACTATGTCTCAGTGTGATAAAGCATGGATGCGTTCATGGCTCAAAGAGCACGTTGAACTGGACCGTGGCTGAGATTTACTAGCGTCGGGACCTGTACCAAGGCGGGCTAGAGAGAGGGTAGCCTATGAGAGCTAACCCTGTGACTGAGGTCACTTAAGCAAGAGACGGTGGTCCTGCTTATGGTCTCGCACTGACCGAGACGGATGAGACTGTGGAGTCCGGGTCTTCCATTGATCTTGTATGGCACCGGCTTTGGGTTTCGCAACCGAAGGTTCAATTTGAGAAGTACGACTCACTTCCTTAGGGCTTAAGTATGATTGAAAAATGTAATCAGCCGTGTAGCATATTTGCTTAAGGTTGAAATACGACAATCATTGGTTGATGTTATCTTACTTAACATATCCTATATGGATAAATGTTATACATGTTCTTCATATTCCTTATTGGATAAGTGACATGCTGCTTTATCAAGTTATAACTGAAATGCTTTGAATAAGATTCTTGCTCTAGTCTGTTTAGACATTGATTTATCTGCTGTTGAATATATATGATTCCTCTTCTCAGTTTTATTCTATTAAACTGCAATAATAATATTTTTGGTGGAGAGTTGTATCTCTCGCTGGGACTGGGTTTCACTCCGTTGATCACCAACACTTTTTAGGTAGACGCGGACGAAGAGACAGAAACCCTATAGCAGGGGAAGAGCAGCAACAGTAGCAACAACAAGGACAACAGTGAATTCTCAGGTGGAGACACTGGCTGTTATGTCTTGTATATAGAGTCCTATGTGCCGTCTCTACACTCTCAGGTGCTTGGAGTTAGTAGTTAGTTTCAATGAATCGATCGAAGATTTTTGTCTTGATGCCTCGAAGTTCTTATGTTGCTTGTGTATAATTTAATGAGCAGTTGATGCTAGTAATCCTCGAGAAGAAATGGTATAGGAAATGTACTTATGAACTAGAATGTAATTGAATTACCTTGGTTCTTTTTGAAAGAGTTATCCTGTGTATGGATCTCTTTGTAAATGGTTTTAATTTTTAGTGATTTTTAGTAATCCGCTGTTAATGATAAATTCTGCTTAGTTAATGACGTTTTGTTCGAGTGGTGTGTCACAAGTTTAGTGGTATCAGAGCTCTAGGTTCACTGAGTCTAAAGAGGCATATGATTAAGGTTGTTGAGTCTGTTATAGTGTCATCTAGTTTATCTGATAGTGACTTTTGCTCATATAGGAGGAGAAGAAGAACTTGAAGATGTCTAGATCACAAGAAAAACATGCTGCTGAGAGTAGCATTGCTGCACCAGGAGGAGGTGCTAGGGACTAGGCTAGGGAGGAATTGTCACCTGAACATCCCCAGTTTGACCCAGCTATGAGAGAGAACCCAACTTTCCATGCTCTATTTGGGCAGTTCATGGCAACCATGATGCATATGGTGGATAGGATGCCACCACTTACACCTAGAGCACCAGCCCATAATGAAGGATAGGGAACTGGAAAGACTTTTGAGAGGCTTCGCAAGGTAGGAGCCACAGAGTATGCTGGTACAGCTGACCCAGCAGATGCTGATCTATGGTTGACTGAACTGGAAAAGGCTTTCAGAATCCTCAATATCCCTAAAGTCAAGAAGGTGAGGCATGCATTGTACCTTCTAAAAGGGAGTGCTGGCCACTGGTGGATAATAGAAGAGGGCAAGAGGCCAAGTGTTGAGGTCGGATGTGAAGAATTCCGACGAGAATTCGTCAGTAGATACTTCCCCAAGACTTATCTAGATGAAAAGATATCTCAATTTGAGAAGATAAGACAAGGACCAATGAACATTAGCGAGTATGATGCTAAGTTCATGCAGCTTTTGTGGTTTTGTCTGCATATGGCAGCTATTGATGAAGAGAAAATTTAACATTTTGAGAAGGGATTGAATGCTGAATTGACCACTCCTATATCTGCTTTGGAGAATAGGGAGAGGTTTGCCACTTTTGTGGAGTCTGTTAGATGGATAGAGAGGTATGTGATTGAGAAGTGACCGACCAGTGGTAAGAAGGTGTGTACTCAGTATCAAGGACAGAGGTTTGAAAGTTTTAAGAAACTGAGATTTTCTGCTCCAATAGCACCACCAAGATTCAATATCCAGACACAATGGACGTCAAGTAGGGGTAGAGGCTGTAGTTTACCACCAGAGGGAGCCTACAACTCAGCATCAATGTCAGTAACAGGACCACCCAGACCTCAGTGGGGGAACAAAAGCTATTACAAATGCAGAAAAATGGGGCATTTGATGAAATATTGTCGAGCTAGAGAGGTAAGTGTGACTCAACCTCGGAGGCAGAGTCAACAAGGCTCTCATAGGGGACAATTTTATAGTGGTGCTAGAGGACGTGGACAAGCATCCCAAGCTGGTTCGTCGACACCCAACAACTGAGCACAGGGTCAACAACAAGCAACAGTGAGATTCTATGCGATGAATCAACCCAAAGTAGTAGTCAACCCTCGCGTTGTGACAGGTCCAATGGAACTATTTCATTCTGATATGTCTTCATCCTACTTTGTATCTATTTTAATTGAACTGGGTGCTATGCATTCCTTTATCACTCAAGAAGTGATTCTTGACTGCAATATGACTGCCAGTCATAGAGCAGATAAATTGTTATTAGAAACTCCTTTGCTTGGATCTATAGTGCTACGGGAGGTGTGTTCTCCCTACACTCTTTCCTTTTCTGAACATCGCATTCAGGTGGATCTTATACCACTTGAGATGCACGGGTTCTACATAATTCTTGGGATGGACACCCTAGAAAAGTATAAGGTTGTCTTGGATTGTAGTTCCAAGTAGGCTGTGTTCACAGATGATGGTGACACATGGATCTTTTAGGGAGATAGAAATATTCTTACAACTTGTCTTGTGTTAGCTATGGTAGCTGAGAAGCTGATGAGACAGGAATGCTTTGCATTCTTGGCTCATGTGGTAGACACCATAATGGAGAGTCTTAATCTTTCTGAAGTTCCAATAGTGAAGGAGTTTGAAGATGTGTTTCCTGAGGAACTTCCAGGTATTCCTCCGCCCTGAGAGATTGATTTTGAGATTCTAATCCCGGGCACACAACCAATAGCACAAAAACCGTATGGAAAGGCACCTACCGAGATGGTAGAGCTCAAGAAACAATTGCAGGAGTTTCTTGAGAAAGGTTTTATCTGACTGAGTACTTCACCATGGGGTTCTTTGATTCTCTTTGTTAAGAAGAAAGATGGGTCTATGCGATTATGCATTGACTATAGGCAGTTAAATAAAGTAACCAAAAAGAACAAGTATCCTCTGCCAAGGATCGATGACCTGTTTGATCAGTAGCGTGGTGCAACTATCTTCTCTAAGATAGATATGAGGTGAGGATACGATTAGTTGCGTAACAAGGAGAGTGACATACCTAGGTATGCCTTTAGGACGAGGTATGGTCACTATAAGTTTATAGTTATGTTGTTTGGACTGACTAATGCACCAATTGCATTCATGGAACTCATGAATAGAATCTTCCAACCTTTTCTTGATTAGTTCATAGTAGTATTCATAGATGATATCTTGATATACAGTAGAGATGCTCAACAGCATGAGCAACACCTCCATCAGGCTTTAACTTTGCTAAGAGAGCATAAAATGTATGCTAAGTTTAGCAAATGTGAGTTCTAGTTACCAGAAGTTTCTTTTCTAGGACACATAATATCTGCCTCAGGTATCCGTGTTGATCCTAAGAAGGTAGAATCTGTCCTGCAATGGGAACAACCAAAGACACTAATGGAGATACACAGTTTCTTAGGACTGGTAGGCTATTACAGGAGGTTCATTAAGAACTTCAGTTCTATAGCTTTACCCATAACCAAGTTGACCAGGAAGGAGGTTCCTTTTGTCTGGAATGACAAGTGTCAACATTCTTTCCAACTGTTAAAAGAAGGGTTAACAAGTGCACCTGTGCTGGTGTTACCTGAGAAAGGGAAGGGGTATATTGTTTTCTGTGATGCTTCTAAGAATGGCCTAGGATGTGTGTTGATGCAGGATAAACAAGTGATTTCTTTTGCCTCTCGACAGCTTAAGAAACACGAGGAGAATTATCCAACACATGATCTAGAGCTAGCTGCTGTGGTTCATACTCTGAAGATCTGGAGACGTTATCTCTATGGATAAACATTCTAGATTTTCATAGACCAATATAATCTAAAATATATCTTCTCTCAACATGAGTTAAACATGAGACAATGCCGCTGGATGGAGTTAATCAAGGACTATGATTGTACAATTGATTATCATCTAGGAAAGGCTAATGTAGTGGTTGATGCACTAAGTAGAAAATCATCATCACTAGCCCTAGAAAAAGCACAGTTGAACTCCTTAGTGTGCTTTAAAAGAGACATGCTTATCTATTTGAGGCAAAACTATGTACAACTTAAGGTATCGTTGTTAGCTGGGCTGTTAGCTGAGATGCAAGTGAAACCTACTCTGAGACAGCAGATTAAAGAAGCACAACAAGCTGATACTATGGTTCAGTAGATCAGGTCAAAGTATGGAAGTGATAAATGGGATAGTTTTCATGAGTCAGATGATCAGGTAGTTTGTTACCATGGTAAGATGGTATTTCCTGATGCCAATGACTTAAGGAAGTTGGTTTTGGAGGAAGCTCATTCGTCCATGTATACAATGCATCCAGGGAGCACCAAAATGTATCATAGCTTGAAAGATATATATTGGTGGCCCGGATTGAAGAAAGATGTAGCTGAGTTTGTAATGCAGTGTCCGATGTGTTAGCAGGTTAAAGTTGAACATCAAAAGCCCTCAGGAACAATGCAACCTTTACCTATACCACAGTGGAAATGGGATCACGTAACCATGGACTTTGTGGTTGGTTTACCTAGAACAGCCAAAAGTCATGATTCCATTTGGGTAATAGTTGATAGGTTGACTAAGTCAACACATTTTCTTCTTGTCAAAATAACCTATACTACTAAGAAGCTTGCACAGATCTATATAGATGAGATAGTACGTTTACATGGGGTACCAACTACAATTGTTTCTGATAGAGGTCCCCAGTTCACGAGTCATTTTTGGGAGCGACTCCATAAAGCTTTGGGTACGCAGTTAAGGTTTAGTACCACTTTTCACCCACAAATAGATGGACAATCGGAGAGGACTTTACAAACCTTGGAGGACTTGCTTAGGGCATGTGTCCTTCAATTTCTAGGAAGTTGGGATCTACACCTGAGCTTGATAGAATTTTCTTATAATAATAGCTATCAGCACAGTATTGACATGGCACCATATGAAGCATTATATGGTAAACATTGTAGATCTCCTTTATGTTGGTATGAAATTGGAGAATATCAACTTTTGGGTCCTGAACTAGTGCAACAGACAATTGAGAAGATTAAAGTAATACAACAACACTTAAAGGCTGCACATGATAGATAGAAGTCGTATGTTGACAAACGATGAAGACCTTTAGAATTCCAAGTTGGAGACAGAGTATATCACAAGGTCTCAGCATGGAAAGGTGTCCTTAGATTTGGAAAGAAGGGAAAGTTAGCTCCTAGATTTATGGGGCCTTATCCAATCATTGGACGGATTGGAAAGGTAGCCTATAAACTAGAGTTGCCACCTGAACTACACAGATTGCACCCAGTGTTCCATATCTCCATGCTGAGAAAGTGTCATCCTGACACGGAGATAGTTTTACAACTAGTAGAAGTAGAATTAAATGATGATATATCATATGTTGAAGACCTGTGATGATCCTTGATAAAAGAATTAAAAAGCTGAAAAAGAAAGACATATGTCTAGTGAAAGTTCTCTGGCATCATTGTGGCGTTGAAGAAGCTATGTGGGAGTTAGAGGAAGAAATGAGGAGGAAGTATCCTTCTCTTTTCTCTTAATGATTTCGGGGATGCAATCCCTGTTAGGGGTGAATAATTTGTAACATCCTTGACCTAGGTTATGTTTTAACCCTAGATGTTTTGCTTAATAAAGTTATTCAATTTCTTGCTTTTATCTTTTGAAAAGTAATTAAGGCCCAAGAGGAACTAATGTTTCAATTTTAGTCCATTTTGAATAATGTTGAAACAATGTTTTGCCTATTTTGGATTAAAGTGCAAATTACCCAAGTTGAGGGGTTAACTTGAAAATGTTACATGATAAAATGTTCCTCAAGTGTTGAAGAATCATAAGAATGAAAATGATGTAGAGGTATGGCTTGTGGGATCCTGAGTACCAAGAAAGAGCTTGTTGAGCAATGTTTGTGCATTAAAAACCTAGTTTTGGTGTAATGTGCAATTTACCCAAAACCTAGGGTTTAATATACAAAATACCACTTCTAGAGAGTCCCAAATGTTTCTTGGCATCATGTAGAGAAAATAAAATGATAGGGGCATCTCATTTGAATCACTTTGAAGGAGAGAGAATCTTGATAATAAAATAATCAAGATTTAAGCATAATTGAAACCCTAATTCAATTTAATGCAAAAATAAATATATTAATTGAAGTACCCTTCAACCAAAAATGTGTTGGTTGAAATCCTATATGAATGTACGTCCTTGTGCCTTGCAATGACACCAAAATATCCTAACTGAGTGGAGAACCCACTCACATTAGTTAACTAGAAAGTAATATCCACTAATATTGGATATTATTATTATAATGGTTAAGGTGCTTAATTTATTTTCTTTTAATTCATGGATAATGAAGAAGAATTAGAAGGTGGGGAAGATGGCTTCGTATTCAAGGGATTGAGGGGAGTATGTGGCACAAAGTTTGGGAGTTGAAGGATTATTATATCATTTTCTCTCTCTTGAATTTCCCTTATAAACACCCCTTTTTCAACCCACATGAAAGGCTTTTTCGAATCCTTTCTCTTTCCTTGCTTTGGAAAAACACAAGGGAGCTTAGGAGCAACAGGAGGACAAACCCCAACCTGTAGGTAAGCTCCATAATCATCTTCAACCTTGATTTCATGGTAAAAATCGATATTCAATGCTTAATTTCTTCTTTTCTCCATTCAATCTTCAACTTTAACCATTTCTTTTCACTCAAAGACTTGAGGACGAGCCTTGGGAAGTTGAGGAAGATTCATTCACCATTTAGGATGTGAAGCTTGAAGCTTGGATTCAATTTTGAAGGCGGGTTATATAGCTTGAACCCTTAAGCATTGTTATTGATTTCATTTCTTGAACATATGTTGATTCTTTCTTCATTCTCAAAATTTCAATTGATAAGTTGATGAAATCACCACAAGAATCACATCAAATTTCAAAGATTTGAATATTGAAGATGATTATGCCATCTTAAGCACATGCCTCAATAAATATCATAGCAAATGGTTTTTCTTTTGGTGATCAAACGGTCTCAAGACCGTTTGAGGTCAAGATGACTCAAACCATTTGGAGATAATTACTGATGTAATTGGATGATGATTCAATGGCTCAAATTTAATTAACTATAATGGTTCTAAGTATGGAGGATCCACTAATTACAAACCCTAATCGGGTTGAATGGTTAAAACCCTAATTGATTGAATCAATGTTGATTGACCCAAATGGTCTCAAGACCGTTTGAGGCCAAACAGGCTCAAGACCATTTGAGACAAAATGGTCTCAAGACCGTTTGGAGGTCAAGGGTTGTGATGGATGGTTGAAGATCCAAGGGTCACAAATTGATGTACTTTCAATGGTTCAATTGATAGATGGTTCAAAGAAGTAAAACCCTAAATCGATTTGATGAAGGAAAACCTAGATGATCGTTTTGGTTTCAAGGTAGCTTGGACCAAACGGTCTTGAGACCGTTTGAGTCCAAACAGTCTTGAAACCATTTGGAATCAAACGGTTTCAAAACCGTTTGAAGCTCAATCAGTTTCAATTTTGAGATGTTCAATCAGTTTCAAATGTGGTTTGTCCAATCGATCTCAATGATGATTTGTTCAAATGATTTCAAGAGTTGAGTGCCGAAACTATTTCAAAACCATTTGGAGGGAAAATGGTCTCAACCCTAGATTCCCAAACGGTTTCAAAAACCGTTTGAAGGTTGATGGGTCAAAACCGTTTGAAGGTTCAATACACCCAAAACCGATTGAGGACCTAATGTTATGAAAGATCAATTAACCACTTGATTGTTAGTGATGTATATTCAAGTTAATTACAATGGTTGTACCCCTAAGGTACTTAGATGATTAGTACCCTTAGAGTGGTTAACCTTTGATGCTTGTGGAAGCAATGGCTCAATACACTATGCCTACCCTTCATTCAAGTTGATCCAATATAATTAAGTTGGAGTAATTAACATCCTAGAGAGGATGAGAGAGAGGAACTTATACATGAGTGATAATCATGTAGTGATGAATCCTAAACACTTTCAACATGAATAAAATATATAATTAGGGTTTGATCCATTATGATGAGATCATGAAACCCTAATCGAGAAGGTTGATAAGCTCTAACCCTAATTTAGGGTAAAGCTAGGTGAAACCCTAATATAGGGTGATGGTGTAACCCTAATTTAGGGTAATGATATGAGAAACCCTAATTTAGGGTATTTTAATGAAAAACCCTAATGTAAGAGGATGTTTCATGATAACCCTAATTTTGGGTAAAGCTACATGAATCCCTAATTTTGTGGAAATGTTATAAGAAACCTTAATTCAAGATAATGATGTAATGTGAAACCCTAATACAGGGTGATGTAATGGAAACTCTAATCTAGGGTAATGATACGTAATACTATGTGAGACATTAATTTGAAATCTTAATCCTAATATAGGGTGAAGGTATGTGAAACCCTAATTTTTGGGTTATAGTGCATGAAACCCTAATTTTGGGGCAGTAAGATGATAAACCATAGCCCTAATTTGGGTAATGGTTGAGTAATCCTTGATTGACAAGAAAGGGGGAACCCTAACCCTAATAAGGGTATAGTGGTGTTATCCTTGTATAGCACGATGATGATATGTAATTGATATAACTACTATCATGTGTACTAACCATGCAGGTATCATGAGATGATGAGCATATCCATGTATGAGCTATGATGTTTCATTTATTGAAATTATTAATGGGCCTTGTGAGCCATAATATGATTTGTTGCCTAGTAGGAGGTAAGAAGAGATGAAATGGGAATTGTGAGCCATTTGAGATGCTTGTGTAGCAAGTATCAAGTTTACCTTGGTCAGATGACCTGAAGGTATTAGTTACCCGATAAGTGGTAACAAGTGTTCTTTGATGAACTAAGGGTTTGAATACCCATTTTCCATAATCATGATGATGAGTTTGTGAAAGGATGAGAATATCCCTGATGAGATGAGGGATTGAGATCCCAATGCTTTAATAAGTTTTGAAAAGTACTTGATGGAAGTATTACCCATTCTTTGTAGTATTTGTCATAATAAATTATGTTTGAAAATCTGACTGATGCTAAAAGAATGTGGTAATATACTTAATTAATCAAGTGAAATCTTATCATGTACAGCCCTGGCCATAGATCCATCATCGTCAGTAGCTGGTGATGGTGAAATGAATTCTCCTATGGGTCAACCCAGAGCGTATATTGTTGAATATGCGGGGTTACTCCTAGCCGAAAATAGAGAGGATTAGAGGGAAACTTTCGGTTGTAGACTCAACATGTGTATAAGAGCATGGTGAACAGGACCATGGTTCAGTGTGGTAGAGCATGAATGCATTCATGGCTCAAAGAGCATGGGGAACTGGCCCGTGGCTCAGATTTACTAGCGCTGGGACCTGTACCAAGGCGGGCTAGAGAGAGGGTAGCCTGTGAGAGCTAACCATGTGACTGAGGTCACTTAAGCAAGAGACTGCAGTCTTGGTTGTGGTCTCGCACTGTTGAGACAGATGAGATCATGGAGTACTACTCTTCCATTGATCTTGTATGGAACTGGATTTGGGTATCGCAACCGAAGGTTGGATTTGAGCGATACGACTCACTTCCTCAGGGCTTAAGTATGATTGAAAAATGTAATCAGCCGTGTAGCGTATTTGCTTAAGGTTGAAATACGAGAAATATTGGTTGATGTTATCTTAACATATCCTAGATGGATAAATGTTATACATGTTCTTCATACTCCTTATTGGATAAGTGACATGCTGCTTTATCAAGTTATAACTAAAATGCTTTGAATAAGATTCTTTCTCTAATCTATTTATACATTGATTTATCTGTTGTTGAATATATATGATTCCTCTACTCAGTTTTATTCTATTAAATTGCAATAATCATATTTTTTGCAGAGAGTTATATCTCTCGCTGGGACTGGGTCTCACTCTGTTGGTCACCAACACTTTTTAGGTAGACGCGGATGAAGAGACAGAAACCCTATAGTAGGGGAAGAGCACCAACAGCAGCAACAAGAAGGATAGCAGTGAATTCTCAGGTGGAGACACTGGCTGTTATGTCTTGTATATAGAGTCCTATGTGTCGTCTCTGTACTCTCAGGTCCTTGGAGTCAGTAGTTAGTTTCAATGAATCGATCTAAGATTTTTGGCTTGATGCCTCGAGGTTCTTATGCTACTTGTGTATAGTTTAACAGAGCAGTTGATGCTTGTAATCCTCGAGAAGAGGTGGTACATGACATGTACTTGTGAACCAGAATGTAATTGAATTACCTTGGTTCTTTTTGAAAGAGTTTTCCTGTGTATGGATCTCTTTGTAAGTGGTTTTAATTTTAGTGATTTTTTGTAATCCACTGTTAATGATCGCTTCCGCTTAGATAATTACAGTTTGTTCAAACAATGTGTCACAATCATCATCATCATTTTCATCATCATCAACTAAGCCTCAATCCCAACTATGTCGGGGTCGTCTACATGGATCCTTCTTTTCCATTCAGCTATATCATGGGTCATATTCTGGTTGAGATGTAGAGATTTAAAATATTTCTTTATAAGCTCTTCCCCTATTAATTTAGGCCTTCCTTTCTTCTTTTAATTGTTCTTGCCTCAATAGTATTGCTTCGTATAGGTGCATTAGTCGGTCTGCGTTGCACATGTCCATACCATTTGAGTCGGCCCTCGCACAACTTGTCCCCAATGCTTGCCACCCCCACTTTATTCCTGATATAGTCATTTCTTCTTGTCGTCCCACACATCCATATCAACATGCACATTTTAGCCACATTCATCTTGTTGAGTCCTTATTTCGTCATTGGCCAACATTCACTCCCATAGAGCATGACTGGCCATATAACAGTTTTATAAAACTTGTTTTTTAGTCTGAGAGGGATCTTCCAATCACATAATACTGTAGCTGCACTCCTCCATTTCAACTATCCTATAGTTATACTATGACAAACATCATTTTGGACATCACCCTCTATTTGAATGATAGATCCCAAGTAACAAAATCTATCACATTTTGGTATATCTACTCTATCCAACTTGGTTCCACCATTCACATTGCGAGATTGGCTGAAATTGCAATGCATATACTCAGTTTTGCTCCTACTAATAATCATCCATTTGATTCTAGTGCCTTTCTCCAAAGTTCAACTTTATCATTTAAACCATCTTTAGTTTCGTCAATCAATACAATATCATCAACAAATAACATACACCATGGAACATTATCATGAACATTCTTTGTCAAGTCATCCATAACAAGAATGAACATATATGCACTGAGTGTGGATCCTTGGTGTACCCCAACTATGATGGGAAATGTTGATGTCTCACCTCCAGGAGTCTTCACACTTGCAGTAGAGCTACCATACATGTCTTGAATCAAGTCAATGTATTGTATTGGCACACCCTTTTTCCTCAAAACCATCCACAACACTTCTCTAGGTACTCGATCATAAGCCTTTTCCAAATTGATAAAAACCATGTGAATATCTCTTTTTCTTTCCCTATACTTCTCCATAAGCCTCCTTATTGGAAAAATAACATCTGTTGTTGATCTACCATGCATGAGACCAAATTGGTTGTTTGATATCAATGTTATAGATCTTAGCCTCTGCTCAATAATCCTCTCCCAAAGCTTCATTGTTTGACTCATCAACTTGATACCTCTATAGTTTGTGCAACTCTGAACATCACCTTTGTTATTGTATATGGGGACTATATTACTATTTCTCCATTCATCTGACATATTTTTTGTCTTCATGATCTTGTTAAATAAATTTGTTTACCACATAGCTCCTTCATCCCCCATACTCTTCCATACATCAATGGGAATACCATCTGATCCACATGCCTACCTCATTTTCATCTTTTTCAATACATTCTTGACCTCAAAATGTGAAACTCTTCATGTTTAAATGATATCTCTTGTATCCCTATCACACGAGTCTCTAACAATATTTATAATATCTCCATTGAAAAGCTTATGGAAGTAATTTCTCCATTGGTTCTTGATATCATCATCCTTTACCAACATTCTACCATCTTCATTCTTGACACATTTTACTTGACTCAAGTCTCTTCCTTTCCTTTCCCTTATACGAGCCATTATATATATATATATTTTCCCCCTTCTCTAGTGTCCAACTTCTTATAAATATCATCAAAGTATCTAGACCTTGCCTCCTGAACAACCTTTTTCACTTCTTTCCTTTTTTTTCTTGTAGCTCTTTGGAACGTTGCATCATCTCAAGATTTGGGAAGCTCCCATAGGTCTCCCTTTTTAGTTTAATAGCCTTCTGTACTTAATCATTCCACCACCAAGTCTATTTTTATGGAGGCCCACGACTTTTGGACTCCCCCAAAACCTATATGGAAATTTTTGTTATGCAGGAGCTCATGTTATGCCACATAGTGTTGACATCAGACTCTAAGTTCCAAGTTCCCTCGATGAGTTTATCATGAAAGGTCAATTTCTTTTCTCCTTTAAAATTTTACCACTTCCTGCTATCTTGATTTTTGTTGTGCTTGCCTTTATTGATCTTCATGTTAATATCCAAAACCACCAACCTATGTTTGGTCATGAGTTCTTTACCACGAACCACTTTACAGTCCTTGCATACTTTATGATCCTCTCGCCTTGTAAGGAGGTAATCAATTTGGCTGCAATTATACCCACTCTTGAAAGTAATCTTATGAGATTCTCTTTTCTTGAAATAGGTGTTTGCCAAAATCATGTCATATCATCATCATCATCATCAACAACAACAACAACTAAGACTTAATCCCAACTATGTTGGGGTCGGCTACATGGATCCTTCTTTTCCATTCAACTTTATCATGGGTCATATTCTAGTTGAGATGTAGAGATTCAAAATATCTCTTTATAAGCTCTTCCCATGTTAATTTAGGCCTTCCTATTCTTCTATTAATTGTGTTTGCCTCAATAGTATTGCTTCGTATAGGCGCATTAGTCGGTCTACGTTGCACATGTCCATACCATCTAAGTCGACCCTCACACAACTTGTCCCCAATGCTCGCCACCCCCACTTTATTCCTGATATAGTCATTTATCAAGAGATCTTTTCTTATCTTCCCACACATCCATGTCAACATATGCATTTCATCCACGTTCATATTGTTGAGTCCTTGTTTCTTCACCGCCCAACATTCACTCCCATAGAGCATGGCTGGCCGTATAGCAATTTTATAGTAGTTTTACAAAATCATATTATATGCAACTGCAAAATCTAATATCCTCTCTCCTTCTCCATTTCTACTGCCATATCCACCATGAACTCTCTCATATCCATCATCTCTACTCCCCACATGGCCATTTAAATCACTCCCAATAATGATCTTCTCCTTTGTCGGTATTCCTTGCGTCAATTCATCCATGTTTTCCCAAAAATCCTTCTTAGTCTCCTCATTAAGGCCAACTTGGGGGGCATGAGCGCTAATAATGTAAAAAACTTTCCCCCAAGAACAACCTTGATAGCTATGATTCTATCACCCATCCTAGTAATCTTGACAACATCATCCTTTAGCATCTTATCAACAATAATACCTATGCCATTTCTATGTTTATCAATGCATGCATACCAATCTCTCTACAACATTCCCATGTCCATTTAGTTTCCTCTAAGAAAGATATATTGACTTTCCTTCTCATCATGGTATCTACTATCTCCAAAGATTTTCCTATCAAAGAGCCAATATTCCAAGATCCAACTCTAAATCTTTTTTCTTGGACTTGCTTCTTTACTTTCCTTAGTATTCTTGGACTTGCTTCTTTACTTTCTTCTTTACCTTCCTTCGTCGAAAAGAGTAATGAGATATGATAATCATGATAATTCCTATGATGATGGCAAGGAACCCAAGATAAAAAAGGTAAAATGACACATAAAAAGGTGTAACCTTCATGAGGAAGATAGAATCGATTACCCTTGATAGTGACCCTTAGACAATGTTTCTATGTTGTGGGATGTGTGTTTCCCTTTGTGTTCTTTCTTTTTGGGGCGCATCTCATGCCACTTGGTACGAATGGATTCTCTATAATCCTAGGAAGTAGATGCCTTGATATGACACACGGTCGCCTTGGACTATAGTTCCAAGACCTTGATGTTTTGTTTGAACATGCTTTTTGAGCCTTCCAAGAGTTAGGAAGACTCCTTCTATATGTTCTTAGTCAGTTATGATGTTGGGGAAGTGGATGAGACCAGGATGTGAGTTCTCTTGACACATGAAGTGGATACTAAGGTAATGATTCCTAGTATCCGAGGTGTACCAATAGTATGTGAAGTTCGGAAATGTTTATTAGACAAGTTTCTCGGTGTTTTCTCTTCCTTATATATAGAGAGAGTTGGATTTTGAGATCCTCTAAGTGTAATAGATGGGCTACTAATAGATGGATAAGACCACTGCCAATGATAGATGGTTTGTTGATCAGTCAACATGTTCTATAGTGTTTCTTCAATAGACTAGAGGTCAAAATATCATTAGATAAGAACTAGAGTGGATGACATTAGTTGTATAGTCACCATGAGAGCAGAATTGTGTTGTTTAGACTAATCAATACATCAACAATGTTTATGAACTTAATGAACAAAGTGCTCAAGTCGTGTCCTTATGAGTTGTGGCAAGTTTTGATGGATGCAATCTCAATGTACTTCTAAGATGGTCAACAACATGTTTAACATCTTTGATCAGCCTTAGTATTGTTGAAGCAGCAATCCCTATGTGTGTTGAGTTCAATAAGAGTGAGTCTGGGGTTGATTAAAGTGTCTCCTTAGGGTTATGATATATATGTTAAGTATGTATGTGAATCCAAACAGAGTGGAGACAGTGCCTGGAATGGGAACAACCCCATACACCGGATGAGATTTGAATCTTCATAAGCTTAGTCAGACACTAGAGGAAAGTCTATTCAGAACGTCAGTGCCATTGCTTTACTCCTAACAAGACTGACTAGGAAAGGTGTTCCTTTTGATATGGAATGATAGGTGGAAGAGTTGGTGTTAACAATCTTTCCAGATGCTGATGATTGAGTAATATAGTACCTAAAGAACCATCTTCGACACAAATTAAATATCTAGTGAATACTCAGATGTATCATAAGGCGAAGAACATGCAAAAGCAAGCAAATGTCTTTCGAGTGATGCGTTGATACAACAGATAGAACAACCTAAGATGACAGCTTGAGTTCCACATTGAAAGTTACTACCAGAATTTTATAGGTGACATAGTAATTTCTATGATTCCATGTCGAGGAAGTGTCACCCTGGTAGAGGACAAATGATATGGATAGTGGAGGTGAAGTTACATGAAGATGTTTCTTATGTGGAAATTCCTATGCTACCCTACATTGAGACATGTAAGAGTTGAGGGAGACGAGCATGAATCCTATGAGAGTGTGGTGACATCACCATGATATGGAAGAAACTATTTGGATATTATATGATGAGGTGCATGGGAAGTACCCATCTTTGCTTACCATAGATTTCAGGGGTGATCCCTGTTAGGGGTTTATGGCTGTGAGACCCCTGACCTTGATTTTTGGTTAAATATTCTTCCTTATCATAATAAAGTTCCTAAAACCTTAATAAAATCTTTTTATGTACTTTGATATCATGTGACGAGCTTAAATTCCAAGTTTGGCATAGTTTGGACACTATTTGTGCAAGTTATGCAATTTTGTGCACATTTTGGAATTTTCTACAATTTACTCATATCTGAGGTTTTTCTTGCAAATTGTCACATGCAGATGATGTTTCAAATTTTTTTTATATCAGGTTTTATGTTCTTGCACCTTGGGGTACCTTGTTGTACCTTTGGATGAGAGGTGATACTTAGGTGAGAACTAGGGTTTCTCCCTATGCATGGATGATGGAGTTGCTAGGTGTGTAACCATGAAATCCAATTGTTTGGCCTTGTAACGGTGGCATCCTATGGTTCCCCTCGATGTAGGGAGGTTGATTTTTCACCCTATAAGTGGAATAACTGATGGTTGAGGTGATTGAAGGCCCTCAACCAATGGTGGGGCAGATTGCTCCTTTTTTACTCCTTGTGGCTAAGTGTGGGACCCGATGGATCCAATAAGCGGTGGAGGCAATGGGATATACTAGGTTTGAAGGTCTAGGTCGTTTTAGCTCCAAAAAAAAATGGTTAGGCAGAAGAACAACCGATGGAACTGCTATCTTACATGCAAAACAAACTTTGACACATGGCAACTTAGTAGGACATCTCAAGCTTCTCTTCCTTCTTATCCATGAGCTTTATATACCTCTCATCTTGCACCCAAATGAACCCTTTGTATCCTTATCTCTCCTTTGCTGTCTAGAGCTTCATCCTTCCATGGTTGGTAGAGAAGAATATGCTCAAGGTAGAAGAAGGCAGAAGAACTCCTTGCATGTGTGGCTAGAGCATGGATCTACCCTCCTTTTGAGCTGATGGAGTTTCCTTTGCTCATTCTTGACCTAAGAAAGTAAGTTCTTCCATCTTCCCTTTGTTTCCCTTGAATTCCTATATCCTTCTTCCTTCTTCATGTATGAAACCATGGGTTTTCATGGAAAATCTAGCACTAAAGATTAAAGAACCCTTCTCTCTTGCTTCCTTGACCTAGGGTTGCTTTGTTTCTTGGAAAAGAAGTTGGTTTGTCCATGTGGAGATATAAGATAGGGTTTTCTTCCTCCTTTTATCAATCTACCTAGCTATTTGGAGCTTTCTCTTCTTCCTAGAGGTGAGTTATATATATTTCCTCACATTCATTGTTTACTACTGTCTTGCTTACACATGATCTTGCTTAAAAATGAAGTTCTATGTGTAAAGAAGCTATCTTTGCCCATGGTTTAAGCTTAGGTGTTGTTCCTTGAGTACCTTATAGCCATAGACAAACCTAAAACCTTGTGCACCACCTTTCTAAGGTACAGTAAGCCTTAGACCTTACAAAATCATGAACTGATGGTACTCTTGGGGTGGTTCCTTCTATGTGT
Organism: Alisma plantago-aquatica; assembly: GCA_963693085.1. Lineage (NCBI taxonomy): Eukaryota > Viridiplantae > Streptophyta > Magnoliopsida > Alismatales > Alismataceae > Alisma > Alisma plantago-aquatica. The sequence continues at coordinate 988,989,894 of OY856413.1, forward strand.
AAATGAATATTTTTGTAAGGACCCTGACCTTCATTTTGGGCTTATCCTATTTGCTTTGCCTAAACCTTATGTTTAGTTTCTTACTAATCACCTCAAGTGGTGATTAGGGTTTGTTTGTGATTTGTTGAGAGTTGGAGGTGTGACTTGAAAAACCCCAAGTTTTAGGGTTGATATGCAAGTTTGTCACCTTGAGAGATGTTTCTCTCTCTCCTTGCATCCTCTAGGGTCAATAGGATGGGTTGGGCTCATTGTTTGAGTAGCTTTGGGCTTTGTTTTGCCTTGTTGAGCCTTGTTTGGGCTTTGCCTTGCCTTGTTGGGCCTTGTATCGGGCAAGCCCTAGGTGTATTAGCCAAGCTTGGTGTATCAGCCAAGGAGGGTGCTGGTGGTTGTGGCGGTTTGCCATGTTGGGCGACACACAACCCTCCACCTAGCATCATTTGTGTCACACTCTTATGGACACTTGGTGCTTGTTGCTAGCATGCGGCAAAAGCTTTGAACATGTGGAGGTGGCGAGATAGTAGGTGGCTTTTCCCCATGGACAAGTGTCCCTAGGTTGGGTGACACCTTGCCTTAGTTTCCTCTTCACCCTCTTCTATATATGTCTCTCCTTTCTCATTCTTAGGATCCCTTTGGTTCCTTAGTTGCATCCCTTTTCCGTGGTGGACGATACGTCCCCTTAGTGTGCTTGGTGGCCGATACACTTGGTAGAGCAAGCTTGGTGGCCGATCTTCTTGGTGGAGTCTTCTTCTTCCTCTAGTGGTGGCCGAACCCTAGAGTGTGTCTTGCTTCTCTTCTTATGTTGAGCATCTCCCCCTCTTTCCTTAACACCTTCTTCTCCTTCTTGCTTGATCTTCGGCCACGATGGTTATGAGCTTTGCTTTTCTTCTTGAGGTGGACGAAGGTGGTGCTTGGAGCTTGGAAGCTTAGTGCTAGGAGCTTGGAGCTTGCTTGAGGTGGGTTACATAACTCCTAACCCAAGCTATACTATTTCCTTTCCATGTTGCATGTTTATATGTCATCTTGATTGGCCATGCATCTTGTTAGATATGTTTCTTGCCCTAGTATGTATCTTTGATCTTGTTGATATAGTGGTCATGTTGTTGATGTGTTCTTGGACCTGGTATCCGAATCTTTAGTTTAGAGTTCCTTGGGCAAAACCCCTTTCTCTTCCATTTGGTTTTGAGAAGTGAGTTCGAGCTCTAGTGGTGTAGGCAAGACCCCTCTCACTTGGTTGTTGAGAGGTGAGTCTATACTCTAGTTGCTTGGGCAATACTCTTCTCTCACCATGGATTTGATAGGTGAGCCTTGGTTGGCCGTTGACCTAGTGGAGGTTGGGATCTTGACCGATATGGGGATGATCCACCATGTTGCCCGATATGTGATGGAGGTTGTGCAAAACCCCTCTCTTGGTTGTTGAGAGGTGAGCCAACTCTCTTGATCTATTAGGGTTTGCTGATGGTGATCTTGAGGCTGATGATGACCAAATTGATATGGTACTTGTTCCTTGCACGATACCCTTTTGTGGTGCTTTTGATACCCCTCTTCTAGGGTTTTGTCTTGGACGATATGCTAAGTTGGGTTCTGTTGACCTTGTTGCCCAATATGACCCCTATGCTATGCTAGTGTCCTTGGGTGATATGCCTTGACCAAGATGTACCCTTGCCTTAGTTGGTGTTGTGCCTTTGGTCGACATGGTGCATAGTAGATACCTCTATTTTGTGCCTTGGACGACATAGGTTGGTTTTGTTGTTGCTCGATATGGTGTTGAGTGGTGAAACCCTACATAGGTGCCTTAGTGGTGACTGAGATGTTATGCCTAACCTAGGCAGCCCTGAGCGCCATGGTGTCATTTGTTGGAAGGCAGTAGTGTGCTAGTTAGATGATATGGCTTTGTCTTGGGCGATATGAGCTTGGGCGCCATGGCCTTGGCTGTTTTAGTTTTTGAGCGATATGGTGAAGATGGCTGCCCGATGTGAAACCCTAACCCTAATGGGTGATAGGGTCTTGGCCGTTAGAGCTGGTTGTGTTGCCCGACACACCTCTAGAAGTTGGGTGCACGATACACTTCTGGACCCAGTTGTACGATACACCCCTTGCTCATTTTCTACATGACACAACTCTTGGATTAGGGTGCACGACACACATCAGGTCTGGTTTCCCGATATCCCTTGTGCATGGATGCACTCCATGGTTGGCCGATATGTGTGGCTAAGTGCCCTAGCTGATAAGTTTTTGGTGAGGGATGCAATCCTTCCCGATACTCTATTGGGCGAGGGGTGACACTAACTGCCACACCTATAGTGAGGGTAGATGTTACCTTTGGTGAGGGTTATGCTTAACCTAGAAACCCTTGTTGATGATGTGTTATGATGATAGGTTGTGACCAGTGATATGTTTGATACCTAAAGTTGGTGCTATATAAGATGACAAGATACTATTTATGTTTCTAAGATAAGGTCATAGTGGATGTTCATGGTTTGATAACAATAATGTAATTTGGTTACAAGATACAACCTTGTGCTTCATGTAACTATAATCATGGATGATTGTTCCAAACATGTGCATCTTCAACCCTAATAGAATGATAATCATAAAGATCTATGACTGGTGATTTAAGTTATCTCTCTTGATATGCATACTAACCATGCAGGTGTATCAGATGGATTCATAGCTAGGTAAGAGCTATGAGGTATATGTGTTTGAAATAACACTAAATAATGATAAATGGGATAACATGTATCATTAGTATGATGTGAAAGGTCTGCTGACCTGCTGAAGGCTGAGTTTCTAGTTGAGGTGTTATCTTTGAATGATGAGATAAGGGATTTCTATCCAGGAGTTGATGTAAGATGATGATGCCTTGAGAGGTAGTGGCATTCTGTGATGAGGGATTGAGATCCCATGATAATGTGATAATGGCAGTAATAATGAAACTCAATGATATTTATGTTTTACAACTTGGTTGCCTCAACAATCCACTTAAAACATACTAATTAATTACAGTGGAACATATCATGTAGTTGCCCTGGCCATAGATCCATCATCGTCAGTAGATGGTGATGGTGAAACGGGTTCTCCTGCGGGTTAACCTAGAAGCACATATTGTTGAATATGTGTGGTTTCTCCTAGCCGAAAATAGGAGGATTTGAGTACAACTGTGATTGCATACTCAGAATATTTGGAGCATGGTGAACAGACCCATGGCTCAGTGTGATAGAGCATGAATGCGTTCATGGCTCAGAGCACGGTGATCAGGCCCGTGGCTCAAGGTATACCAGCGTTGTGACATGTACCAAGGTAGGCTAGAGACATGGGTAGCTTGCAGAGCTGACCCTATGGCTGAGGCCACTTAAGCATGAGATTGCGGTCCTACTTTGGCTTTCATGCACTGACCACAATGAGTAGAGGTTGTGGAGTCCGGTTCTTCCATTGACCTTGTATGGCACCGGCTTGGGTTTGGCAGCCAATGGTTGGATTTGAGCGGTACAACTCACTTCCTCAGGGCATAATAATACGTAATCCAGCCGAATAGTATACACTGTTTAGGGAAAAACACGGAACATTGGTTGGTAGTTGATCCAGTTATTGCTTGCAGTTATTTGTACGTTCCTTATGTTTTTGTGATAAGTTTATATAAATCTTATCTTGTCAATCATGTTCCATAAAGAATATCTGGATATATGCCGCCTAGATATCTTGGTAAGATTGTTAGTAAAATAAGTTCTGCTCAGTGTATTTCTCATATAATGTTCTTATATTAGTTATATGCTTTACTTGCTTTAGCTTTCCTGAAGTTTTATAGTTTTGGCAGGGATTTGTGTTTCTCGTTGGGACTGGGTGTCTCACCCCGTTGGTTTACAACCTTTTTAGGTGATCGCGCTAGATGTGGTGGTGTTCGTGAGGTTGCGGCCAAGAAGAAAGAAGAACAATAGGAGGCAAGAGATGTATATGCTACTATTTTGGTGGTTTTGTAGTAGAGTCCTAGAGTCATCCCTGTACTCTCAGGTCCTCGGAGGTGTTTTGACAATGTTTCATGATGTATAGCTACTGTAGCTTTGTATATCCTGCTACTGGCCTTATGTGGCCTGTTATGTATGTATTAACAAGTGATGAACTCTTATGTTGACAAGACAACTAGTTTCTCTAAGCTGTGAACATATATCAAGGCTTGTAAATATTCATATAACATGTTTTTGTGTAGGATCTGGATGTAATAGTTCTCTTTTATGTGCTTTCCGCAATCAGTTTTAATTAATCCGTGTTTTTGATAGTATGTAGTTTATGGTAGTTCTGTACATTTTTGTGTGGAATTTCATTGTTTGTGTGATAGCGGTATGCCACATTAGAAGTTTGGTATCAGAGCTCTAGGTTCACTGAGTCTACATGGATCTAGGACTAGGTTTGTGTCTATTTTTGTGAGTTTTCTAGATTTTCTTACAATAACCTTCTACCCTCAGCAGAAGATAAAGCTTAAAGATGTGTGGAAACCATGAAAAACATGCTTCCGAGAGTAGCGATGTTGCATCAGTTGATGGAGAAAGAGTGCAGGCACATGAAGATTTGGTGCCTGAGGTCCCCCAACTTGACCCAGCCATTCTTCAAAACCCTGCCTATCAATAGCTTAAGGGGTAGTTAATGGCTATGATGAATCTCATGGTGGAAAGATTGCCAGTGCCTCTGCTGAGAGCACATGCTCCCCATGGAGAAACATTAGGTATTGGGAAGACCTTTGAGTGGCTTTGCTGAGTCAGAGCTTCAGATTATGCTGGAATGGCTGATCCAGTGGGTGCATATCTATGGCTGACAGGTCTTGCGAAGGTCTTCCAGATCCTCGACATCCTTGAAGCAGACAAAGTAAAGCACACCATCTATGTTCTGAAGGGTAGTGTTGGCCACTGGTGGGCCAGCGAGGAGGAGAAGCGACCTATTGATGTGATCTGTTGGGAGGTATTCCGGCAGGAGTTCATCAAATGATACTTCCCAAAGACGTATCTGGATGAGAATATCAACCAGTTTGAGCGTCTGCGCCAATGATCGATGAGCATCATCGAGTATGAAGCCAATTTTATGGACCTACTAAGGTTTTGTCCTCACATGGCGGCGACAGAAGATGAGCAGATCAGACGGTTTGAGAAGGGTTTGAGCGCTGAGTTGACAACACCTGTTGCTGCTTTAGAGAATTGGGAACGGTTCACCATGTTTGTGGAGTCTGTCCAGAGGATAGAATGGTCAGTCAAGGAGAAGAGAGAATCCATGACCAAGAAAAGGCCTGCTCAGTTCTAGAGACAGAGGTTTGATGGCTTCAAGAAGCCAAGGTTTTCAGCACGTTCTGTGTTGAAAGGTTCCAGTGCACCATCAAAGTGGTCCCCGAGTAAAGGAAGAGGATATGGTTCTTCACCATCGAAGGCATATAGTATAGCTTCAGTGGCAGTGATACAGCCATCAAGGCCACAACAGAGAGAGCAGTCATGTCATCTTTGTGGTCAGATCGGGCATTGGAAGTCAAATTACCCAAAGAGAGATGTTGAGGTGACACAGCAGATGAGGCAGAATCAGTAAGGGTCAGATAGACAATAGTCTAGTGGTAACAGCGGGCAAGGACACAGTCAAGCATCACAAGCAGGATCGTCTACTCAAGGAAGCAAAGGACGTGGATGACAACAAGTAACAACTCGATTGTATGCTATGAGTCTGCCAGAGGCGATAGTCAACCTACGAGTGGTGGCATGTCAGATGGAGTTATTTCATTTTGATTTGTCTTTTTCTTGCTTTATATCTGTTCTGGTTGACCCAGGGGCTACACACTCTTTTATCGCATGTACTATTCTTGATAGCTGTCTTTTACCTGTTAGCTGTAAGAAAGATAGCATGTTGTTAGAAACCCCTCTAGTTGGACCCTCGTTTCTTTAAGAGGAGTGTCCATCTTGTGTTCTATCTTTTTCGAGACAAAGTATACAAGTGGATGTTATACCACTTGATATGTATGGATTTGATGTGATCCTTGGGATGGATACCTTAGAGAAGTATAAGGTAGTGTTGGACTGTGGTTCCAAGCAAGTAGTGTTTGATGATAGTGGTGAGAAGTTGATCTTCCAAGGAGATAGAAAGATCCGTCCGACGTATTTAGTGTCAGCTATGGTGGTAGAGAAGTTGTTGTGGCAAGGATGTAAGGCATTCTTAGCTCATGTTTTGGATACCAAGGCAAAAGGTCCTAGCCTTGAGGAGGTTCATGTTGTCCGAGAGTTTGTGAATGTGTTTCCCAATGAGTTTCCCACTTTTCCCCCACCTTGAGAGATTGACTTTGAGATCAATCTGGTGCCAGGAACAAAGCTAGCTACTCAGACACCATACATGATGGCTCCAGCTAAGATGGAAGAGCTGAAGAAGCAGTTATAAGAGTTGCTGGATAAAGGTTTCATCAGACCGAGCACATCGTCGTGGGGTGCTCCAGTCCTGTTCATAAAGAAGAAGGATGGGTCGATGCGGTTGTGTATAGATTACCGATAGTTGAACAAAGTTACGATCAAGAACAAGTACTCGTTGCCGAGGATAGAATATCTATTTGATCAGTTACATGGTGCTACAGTGTTCTCAAAGATCGATCTATGGTGTGGATATCATTAGTTGAGGATTAAGGATGAGGACATACCAAAGTCAGCTTTTAGGACAACATATGGTCACTTTGAGTTTGTGGTTATGCCGTTTGGGCTAACCAATGCACCTGCTGCTTTCATGGATCTGATGAATAGGGTGTTCCATCCTTTTCTAGATCAGTTTGTTGTAGTGTTTATAGATGACATCTTGATCTATAGTCGAGACAGTCAAGAGCATGAACAACATATTCGACAAGCGTTGACTCTTCTTCTCCAACACTAGTTGTATGCCAAGTTTAGTAAGTGTGAGTTCTGGTTGAAAGAAGTGACTTTATTGGGTCATGTGATATCTGTAGAAGGAGTCAGAGTGGACCCCAAGAAGGTGGAATCAGTTGCAGATTGGGAGCAACCAAAGACACTGACTGAAGTTCATAGTTTTCTGGGTTTAGCAAGATACTATCAGAGGTTTATAAGAAACATCAGTGTTATCGCGTTGCCATTGACAAAGTTGACCAGGAACGATGTACCTTTTGTTTGGGATGATCGTTGTTAGCAAGCTTTCCAAAATTTGAAGGAGAGGTTGACTAGTGCTCCAGTGTTGGTACTTCCAGAGCCTGGGAAAGGCTATGCGGTTTTTTGTGATGCTTCCAAGAAAGGCTTAGGATGTGTGCTGATGCAGGAGGATCATGTGGTTTCTTTTGCTTCGTGATAGCTTAAGAAACATGAGGAGAATTACTCGACGCATGATTTGGAGATGGCAGCGGTGGTCCATGAATTAAAATTTGGAGACACTATCTTTATGGGGAAGTATGTTAGATCTTTACAGATCATAAGAACTTGAACTACATCTTCTCACAGAGTGAGATGAACATGCGACAGTGTCACTGGATGGAGTTTGATCAATGATCATGAATGCACCATTGAGTATCATCCTGGTAAGGCGAACGTGGTAGATGATGCACTTAGTAGAAAGTCTTCTTCTCTTCCTATGAAGAAGGCACAATTGAGTTCCTTGGTATGCCATAGGCGAGATATGCTTGTCTCCTTGCGACAGATGAATGTATAGTTGGAAGTTTCCTTGTTGGAAGGACTGTTGGCACAGATACAATTAAAGCCTATGTTGAGACAACAATCAAAGATGCACAGTAGATAGATGCTACAATTCAATTGATAATATCAAAGTTTGGCAGTGATAAGCATGATGGTTTCCATGAGTTTGAGGATGGACTAGTTTGCTATCATGGCAGGATGGTGGTCCCCAATGTTGATAATCTAAGAAGGCTAGTATTTGAGGAAGTGCACACGTCGATGTATGCGATGCATCCAGGTGTCACCAACATGTATTATAATCCAAAGGACCTGTATTGGTGGCCTGGCTTGAAGAAGGATGTAGCCGAGTTTGTGGCTAGGTGTGCGGTATGCCAACAGGTTAAGGCTGAGCATCAAAAGTTGACATGTGTGTTGCAACCCATGCCGATACCACAATGGAAATGGGATCATGTAACCATGGATTTCGTAGTTGGTCTGCCAAAGACATCTAAGAATCATGATTCCGTTTGGGTGGTAGTTGATAGATTGAAAAAGTCTGCACATTTCAATCATGTGAAGACAACATATACAACAGAGAAGCTTGCTTAAGTGTATGTGGATGATATAGTGCTTTTGCATGGTGTTCTCGCAACGATAGTCTCTAATAGAGGACCCCAGTTCACGAGTCATTTTTGGGAACAATTGCACAAAGCATTGGGAACGCAGTTGAGGTTCAACACCGCTTTCCACCCGCAGATAGATGGACAGTCTGAAAGGACTATTCAGACTTTAGAGGATCTTCTTCGAGCTTGTGTTTTGCAGTTCCTAGGCAGTTGGGACATGCATCTTAGTTTGATAGAGTTTGCTTACAACAATAGTTACCAGCAGAGCATTGACATGGCTCCTTATGAGGCTTTATATGGAAGGAAGTGTAGATCTCCTTTGTGCTGGTATGAGTGGGGTGAGTATCATATTTTGGGTCCTGAGTTAGTGTAGCAGACAACATAGAAGATCAAAGTGATACACAATAGTTGAAAGCGGCACAAGACAGACAGAAGTCGGATGCAGACAATCGCCGACGATCTTTAGAGTTCCAAGTGGGAGACAAAGTGTATCTAAGGGTCTCACCATGGAAAGACGTGTTGAGGTTTGGATGGAAAGGCAAGTTGGCACCCAGGTATATGGGGCCATACCCGATAATAGCACGTGTTGGCAAGGTAGCTTACAAGATAGAACTGCCGCCAGAGTTGCACAGGTTACATCCAGTGTTCCATGTCAGTATGCATAAGAAAAGTTATCCAGACACAGGGACAGTGATACAACCAGTTGAGGTTGAGCTTGATATGAATGTGACCTATGAGGAAGGCCCAGTGATGATTCTTGACAGAAGAGTGAAGAAGTTGAAGAGGAAGGGCCTGGTGCTTGTGAAGTTTTTTTGGCATCATTGTGGCGTCGAGGAAGCCACGTGGGAGCTAGCGGAAGAGATGAGGAGGAAGTATCCCTCACTTTTCTCTTCGTATTTCGGGGGCAAAATCCCTTTGTAGAGATTTATGGCTTGTGAGGACCCTGGCCTTCGTTTTGGGCTTATCTTGTTTGCTTTGCCTAAACCTTGTGTTTAGTTGCTTGCTAATCACCTCAAGTGGTGATTAGGGTTTGTTTGTGCTTTGTTGAGAGTTGGAGGTGCAACTTACATATAACCCAAGTTTTAGGGTTGATATGCAAGTTTGTCACCTTGAGAGATGTTTCTCTCTCTCCTTGCATCCTCTAGGGTTGACAGGATGGGTTGGGCTCATTGTTTGAGTAGATTTGGGCTTTGTTTTGCCTTGTTGAGCCTTGTTTAGGCTTTGCCTTGCCTTGTTGGGCCCTGTATCGGGCAAGCCCTAGGTGTATCAGCCAAGTTTGGTGTATCGGCCAAGTAGGGTGTTGGTGGGTGTGGCGGTTTGCCATGTTGGGCGACACACACCCCTCCACCTAGCATCGTTTGTGTCACCCTCTTATGGACACTTGGTGCTTGTTGCAAGCATGTGGAAAAAAACTTTGGACATGTGGAGGTGGCGATCTAGTAGGTGGCTTTGCCCCATGGACAAGTGTCCCTAGGTTGGGCGACACCTTGCCTTAGTTTCCTCTTCACTCTCTTCTATATATGTCTCTCCTTTCTCTTGCTTAGGATCCCTTAAGTTCCTTAGTTGCCTCCCTTTTTCCTTAGTAGACGATACATCCCCTTGGTGTGCTTGGTGGATGATACACTTGGTAGAGCAAGCTTGGTGGCCGATCATCTTGGTGGAGTCTTCTTCTTCCTCTAGTGGTGGCCGAACCCTAGAGTTTGTCTTGCTTCTCTTCTTGTGGTTAGCATCTCCCCCTCTTTCCTTAGAACCTTATTCTCCTTCTTACTTGATCTTTGGCCATGGTGGTTATGAGCTTTGCTTTTCTTCTTGAGGTGGTCGAAGGTGGTGCTTGGAGCTTGGAAGCTTGGTGCTAGGAGCTTGGAGCTTGGAGCTTGCTTGAGGCAGGTTACATAACTCCTAACCCTAGCATGCTTATATGTCATCTTGATCGGTCATGCATCTTATTAGATATGTTTCTTTCCCTAGTATGTATCTTTGATCTTGTTGATATACTGGTCATGTTGTTGATGTGTTCTTGGACCTGGTAGTCGAACCTTTAGTTTAGGGTTCCTTGGGCAAAACCCCTTTCTCTTCCATTTGGTTTTGAGAAGTGAGTTTTAGCTCTAGTGGTGTAGGCAAGACCCCTCTCACTTGGTTGTTGAGAGGTGAGTCTATACTATAGTTTCTTGGGCAATACCCTTCTCTCACCATGGATTTGAGAGGTGAGCCTTAGTTGGTCGTTGACCTAGTGGAGGTTGGGATCTTGACTGATATGGGAATGATCCACCATGTTGCCCGATATGTGATGGAGGTTGTGCAAAACCCCTCTCTCTTGGTTGTTGAGAGGTGAGCCAACTCTCTTGATCTATTAAGGTTTGATGATGGTGATCTTCAGGTTGATGATGACCAAACAGATATGGTCCTTGTGCCTTGCACGATACCCTTTTTGTTGTGCTTTGCACGATACCCCTCTTCTAGTATTTTATCTTAGACGATAGGCTAAGTAGGGTTCTGTTGACCTTGTTGCCCGATATGACCCTTTTGCTATGCTAGTGTCCTTAGGCGATATGCCTTGACCAAGATGTACCCTTGCCTTAGTTGGTGTTGTGCCTTTGGTCGACATGGTGCTTAGTAGATACCTCTATTTTGTGCCTTGGGCGACATAGGTTGGTTTTGTTGTTGCTCGATATGGTGTTGAGTGTTGAAACCCTAGATAGGTGCCTTAGTGGTGACCGAGATGTTGTGCCTAACCTAGGCAGCCCTGAGCGCCATGGTGTCATTTGTTAGAAGGAAATAGTGTGCTAGTTGGACGATATAGCTTTGTCTTGGGCGATATGATCTTGGGCGCCATGGCCATGGCCATTTTAGTTTTTGGGCAATATGGTGAAGATGGCTGCCCGATGTGAAACCCTAACCCTAATGGGTGATAGGGACTTGGCCATTAGAGCTGGTTGTGTTGCCCAACACACCTCTAGCACTTGGGTGCACGATACACTTCTAGACCCAGTTGTACGATACACCCCTTGCTCATTTTGTGCATGACACAACTCTTGGATTAGGGTGCACGACACACATCAGGTCTGGTTTCCCGATATCCCTTGTGCATGGATGCACTCCATGGTTGGCCGATATGTGTGGCTAAGTGCCCTAGCCGATAAGTTTTGGTGAGGGATGTGATCCTACCCAATACTCTGTTGGGTGAGGGTGGCGCTAACCGCCACGCCTATAGTGAGGGTAGATGTTACCTTTGGTGAGGGTTATGCTTAACCCGGAAACCCTTGTTGATGATGTCTTATGATGATAGGTTGTGACCAATGAAATGTTTGATACCTAAAGTTAGTGCTATATAAGATGACAAGATACTGTTTATGTTTCTAAGAAAAGGTCATAGTGGATGTTCATGGTTTGATAACAATAATGTAATTTTTTTACAAGATACAACCTTGTGCTTCACGTAACTATATTCATGGATGATTGTTCCAAACATGTGCATCTTCAACTCAAATAGCATGATAATCATAAAGATCTATGACTGGTGATTTAAGTTATCTCTCTTGATATGCATACTAACCATGTAGGTGTATCAAATGGATTCATAGCCAGGTAAGAGATATGAGGTATATGTGTTTGAAATAGCACTGAATGATGATAATGCTTGTTGATGGGATAACATGCATCACCAGTATGATGTAAAAGGTCTATTGACCTGATGAAAGCTGAGTGCCTAGTTGAGGTGTTATCTTCTTATGATGAGATAAGGGATTTCTATCCCAGGAGATGATGTAAGATGATGATGCCTTGAGAGGTAGTGGCATTATGTGATGAGGGATTGGGATCCCATGATAATGTGATAATGGTAGTAATAATATAACTCAATGCTATTTATGTTTTACAACTTGGTTGCCTCAACAATCCACTTAAAACATACTAATTAATTACAGTGGAACATATCATGTAGTTGCCCTGGCCATAGATCCATCATCGTCAGTACCTGGTGATGGTGAAACGGGTTCTACTGCGGGTTAACCTGGAAGCACATATTGTTGAATATGTGTGGTTTCTCCTAGCCGAAAATAGGAGGATTTGAGTGCAACTGCAGTTGCAGACTCAGGATATTTGGAGCATGGTAAATAGGCCCATGGCTCAGTGTGATAGAGAATGAATGCGATCATGGCTCAGAGCACGGTGATCAAGCCCATGGCTCAAGGTATACTAGTGTCGAGACTTGTACCAAGGTGGGCTAGAGACATGGGTAGCTTGTGGAGCTGGCCCTGTGGCTGAGGCCACTTAAGCATGAGACTGTGGTCCTGCTTTGGTTTTTGTGCACTGACCATGAGGAGTAGAGGTCGTGGAGTCCGGATCTTCCATTGACCTTGTATGGCACCGGCTTGGGCTTCGCAGCCGATGGTTGGATTTGAGTGGTACGACTCACTTCCTCAGGGCATAATAATATGTAATCCAGTCGAATAGTATGCACTGCTTAGGGAAAAACACAAAGCATTGGTTGAGGCCTTTCTTGTGCAATTGATCCAGTTATTCCTTGCAGTTATTTGTACGTTCCCTATGTTTTTGTGATAAGTTCTTATAAAGCTTATCTTGTCAATAATGTTCCATAAAGAATATATGGATATATGCCTCCTGGATATCTTGGTAAAATTGTTAGTAAAATAAGTTCTGCTCAGTATACTGCTCATACAATCTGCTTATATTAGTTATCTGCTTTACCTGCTTTAACTTTCCTGAAGTTTTATAGTTTCGATAGGGAGTTATGTTTCTCGTTGGGACTGGTGTCTCACCCCGTTGGTTTACAACCTTTTTAGGTGATCGCGCTAGACGTGGTGGTGGTCGTGAGGTTGCAGCCGAGCAGTAAGAAGAACAGTAGGAGGCAAGAGATGGATATGCTGCTATTTTGGTTATTTTGTAGTAGAGTCCTAGAGTCATCCTTGTACTCTCAGGTCCTCAGAGGTGTTTTGATGACATTTCACAATGTATAGCTACTGTAGCTTTGTATATCATGCTGCTGGCCTTATCTTGCCTTTTATGTATGTATTAACAAGTGATGAACTCTTATGTTGACAAGATAGATGGTTTCTCTAAGCTATGAACATATATCAAGGCTTGTAAATATTTATATAACATGTTTCTGTGCAGGATCTGGATGTAATAGTTCTCTTTTATATGCTTTCTGAAATCGGTTTTAATTAACTTGTGTTTTTGATAGTATGTGGTTTATGGTAGTTCTGCACATTTTCACGTGGCATTTCATTGTCTGTGTGATAGCGAGATGCCACAATTTTCCTTATTTTCTTGGTGGCTGATGGTGTGGCATCTATTAACAACCGATGATCTCTACTTTATTGCTGTTTTAATTACTCTAGTGAACCCTATAACTGAAGGTTAGGTTGTTGTAGTCACTAATGGTTGATAATTACCCTAACCCCAGAAAATGATGGTCTTTTTCTATGTGTTGAGTGATGTTTTCCTCTTTGATTCATCATTCGATGGTTGGGCCCTTGTGACAACTGCTGGTGGGTAGTTGGTTATGTTTTGAGCCTTCTTTTAGTACCTAGAACCTATAGCCATGTTCCTCCAAGGTGGGTGATTTTTAATGCTCACTTCAAGTGGTTCTAGTGATGGTTTTGCTTTAGGGTGTCAAGCTGATTTCTTCTCTCTGATGAGACTTGATGATTTGACTCTTTACACCAAACAATGGTTTTTGATTTAGTTCAATTTTGAGATCCAATTTTATTCTTGAGGGAGATGGTCATGTTACCCTAAACCAACCGAGGGATTGATGTCCCTTAAGTATCCTTGAATGATGGGTTTGCTTAGGTTTTGTTAGTCATTTTCCCACCATCTTCTACACTCGATGGTTTGGTTCTTTTACTATTTTTCTTGTATTTTGTGTGCCAACTGATGGTGATCAATTTAATTATTTATGTTTTGGAATCCTTCTCTTGATCAAACCGATGTGATTTCCCCCCTCGAGAATTGGTGGTTAAGGTTTCCATATTTGATGGTTTTTGGTACTTATGAGTGGTGGTTCAAGTGATGATTTTCTTGGTTTAATAAAGGATGGTTTTCCTTGGTCTTTGGATTAGTTTTTGTGCACTTGTTAATGTCAAATGAAGGTATCTATGAGTCTGCGAACCAATGGCCAACCTGGGTCATCAACCAATGGTTGTTTTGGTTCATCAATCGATGGCTTACCTAACCCAAGATCTGATGGTCACAACCAATGGTGACCCTGAGCGTCACAACTGATGGTGATCCTAGACACCACAACTGATGGTGGTCTTGGATCCTATGTGGTGGTTCTTTATGTTATAATACAATGGTTTCCTTAGTGAATGATTCAAGGGTTTTGGTTTGTATCTCAACCGATGATTTGTTTAGTCAACATCTGATGGTCCTTGATGAAGACCATGATTTGATGATTAGGGTTTGATGTTTCAACATCTAATGATCTTAAGTGAAATTCATTATTTGACGATTAGGGTTTAATGTTCCAACAACGATCTTAAGTGAAACTCATGATTTGATGGTTTAGTTTCGAGGATATTCAACTGATAATTCAATGCCTTGAATTTGTAGTCTTACCTTGTCCTCAGATTAATATAATACTATGGTTAAACTTTGTGTTATGCATGGATCCCTACTAGAGGATAGTATGGGATTTGATGGAAATGCTTTACCTTATGTATCCATGACCCTATGGGGATGCCATGTGTTAGGGTTTGTGCATGAGTGCTGATTAGTAGCTTTAGTGTAACTTATCTTTTTGAACCTATCCGGGATGTAAATAGATGAGTATGGTTAATCGTTACTTAGCTTCTTAGTACTATGTGATGAAGTAATACTCTCTCTAAAATTTGTTGAAACCCTAATATGTTAACAAGTGGATATCATAATTGTATAATTGATGCTTTCTTACAAACATGTGCACAACAAGAATAAAGGTGATTGAGCATATCTAGCCTTCTTGTATATTGACACAATTGAAGGAATACTTTAATGCTAAGATAACCCTGATATGTTATCATGCGAACATCTTTTAAGCTCCTTAATGCAATATCATGCTGAGCCTGTATATTACATGTACAATGATGTTATGTTGAGCCTTATTATAAGGCATGGAAAGATAATGATGATTTCACATGGAATGATGTGATGATCTTAATGACCTTTGGGCATGGTTGAGACCTGAATGAGGTGTAATCCTTTTCATGATGCGACAAGGGTTGGAACCCTAGATCAATGTGATAAGGAATAGTGTAATGTGGTGATATGATAACAAGTATTGTCTCATGGGTGGAAATGAAATAGTACCATATCACATTGTGGTTAAGAATTATACCTCATACATTTTATATCTTCTTGTTATACTTATATGCTTGCTAGAAGTAAATTAGGGTTTGCATGTCCACTTTTTTATGCAATGTTAATTCACCCAATTCACATAACTAATCAAGTGAAACCCTAATCATGCAGTTCCCTATGCTTAGAACCATATTCAGTGTCAGAACTTGCTGGATGGTGAAACAAGTATTCCTAAGGGAAACTTAGAGCACACACTGTTGAGTATTCCCGGGTGGCAAGTTGAGTGTATATCCTTACATCCACAATTGACGGTTATGGAGGATGGATGTGGTCATGCCTCAGATATTTGGTATATATGATGTGAACAGAGTATGCTGCAGATGTACCTTAGGTGGTAGGGTGTTGCTTTGCATGTCTTGGTGGCTATTGTATTGACTTGTTCCAAGGGCTGACTAAGTGTTAGTAGCTTGACTATTTGTCACTATAGTGGCAGTTTGACTGATATGTCATTGCCTTTTGACCCATACTAATTGGGAGAGGAGAGATCTTAGGATACCGACACTCCTAGATCTTATACGGGAGTGAATAGAATTTCATAGTGGTGAGTTGGACTTTGGGTGGTACGACTCAAACTCCCCAGGGCTTAGTAAAAGATATTATACAACCATGTAGTATATTTGTTTAGTGTTATATACAATGCTTCACATTAGTTGATAATCCTTGATTGCTTTTTTCACATATAGATGATGCATAGTGAAATTAGAGAAGTAGCCATGCTTATAATGATAGATATACTGCTATTGTTGGTTATGCTTATGATGATGGTTATTACATGCTATTAGCTATGCTTATATTTCTAACGATGCTTTTGCAATTAGAGATGCCTATACTGCTAATCATGCTTATGTAGATAATTTTGCTTATATTGTTAGATCTACTTATGATGAAAATGTGCCCAACCTATTAGGCATGCTAAAGTTATTCTCTATGCTTATGCTTCTAGACCTCTTATACTGTTAGCAAGTCATATAATGATAATCATGCTAATTATGATAATTGTTACATGCTCCTTTGTATATCTTATTAATCACATCATTTGCTACAATTACTTATTTAACATGTTTAATCTACTTAAACTGTTTAATTACTTAACCTGTTGTAATCATAAGCGGTGTTGAGAGTTATATCTCTCGCTGGGACATGGGTCTCACCTTGTGGGTCACCACATATTTTTAGGTGATCAACAATAGCGGAAACGGACATGTGGCAGTGAGGAGGAGATGAGGTGATGGTCCTTAGAGATGGTATTTTAGTTTCTAGTGTGTCCCAGAGTCATCTCTGTACTCTCATGTCTGGGTGGGAAAGTTTATATATTATATATCAATTGAATCAAGCTTCTAGTAGCATGTTGATGCTTTTACATGTGGCATATGTAGAGTATAATCTTCAATATGTATATGTTGTGGCTGAGGCCATAGAGCAGTTGTAAATGATACTTGGAATTATATGAAATAAAGAATGTTGTTGGTGTCTTATGTAAATGTTTTCAAACATGTTGGCGATGTTGAAATTGGTTTTAATTTACATCTTTTCTAGGTTTGTGTTTGATTAGTTATCGATTATGTTTTGTGACTTGAGTAATCTCATTTAACGTAACGGGTCTTCATAAACTCAGAGCTCATACTGATGAGTATGCGAGGTGCAAGTGATTGTGTGTCCTTGTCATCTTGACCCCATGTGTTTTGAGGATGTCCACGGTCATACCTCAGTGTGAGAATGACTATAGTTGTGTCTTGGTGATTATATAATTGATGTGATTGGAGTACAACTATAGTTGTACCTTGGTGGTAGGGTTTTTTACCCTAGTGTCTAGCACCATGACATGTACCAAGGCAGGCTAGGTGTGTTCAACTTGACTATATATTGCTTGTGGTAGTTTGAATGATATGTCACTGTAGTGTTCACTCATACTGACCGAGTAGGGAGAAGATCTTGGATTCTGACTCTTCCAAGATCTTGTATGACACTAATTTTGACTTAGCAAGGGTCAGCTGGATTGGAGTGGTACAACTCAAATCCTCAAGGCAGTAATAAAAGACATAATACAATCGTGTAGTATATCTGCTTAGGGTTAACTTGCTTCACATTGGATGTTTACCCTTGCCTTATTTCTTATACTACTCAGTTGTTATGTAATGCAATAAGAGAAATCAACTGTTATACATGTTCTAGATATTCCTTCTTATCATGATGCTATGCCTATGTATCATATCTACTTAACCTGATTAACATGTGTAATTATTTTACATAATTCATTTAGTTGAATTTGCTCATCATGTATAATAGTATTATGTTTGTGGTCACAATAACTATCAGTTGATAGTTATATATCTTGATAGGACATGGGTCTTAACTCACGGGTCACCACATCTTTTAGGTGGTTTTCAACGGCATGGCTGGGATGATGATATTGAGGAAGAACAACTTGGAGATCAGTAGCCTCACAAGGTTGGATAGAAGCTAGTTGTTGTCGTAGTAGAGTCCTAGTGTCATCCCTATAGTCTTAGGTCTAGGAAGGGATGTGTTTTGTAGATGATGTATATCGACACATGTTTTGGTAGTATTCCCTAGTTTGTATATATGTGGCATGTATATGTGAACATGATATCTTTTGTAGACAGGTTGTGGCTAAGGCCACTGAACAAATATTTGAATACCTAATAAGGTATGTGTTGCTATGCAAAGCTCATGGACCTCTCTGTAAATATTTCCTCTCTTGCAAGTAATGTTTAAATTGGTTTTCATTTAGCCTATTTTCTGGTAATCTGGATGCTTAGTAGTTGATCACTTATTTTTTTTGAGTAATCTCGTTGGGTGTGGCGTTGTGCATCACAAGTAGGTTGGTATTAGAGCTCTAGGTTTGCTGAGTCTACAAAGACATATGACTAGGGTTTGTGTATGTTTATGCATCATTTAACATATCTGATTATAGCTTATGATTATGCAGATATGTCTAGAGAGCATGAAGAACATGCTATGAGTATCTTTGTTGTTCGAAGAGGTTGTAAGGAGGCGGGACCACCCCCTTACTAAAAACAATTTGAAGAATAAAACATCTATTCTGAACACACTGAACGGTATGTTGGAATAGGTATGCATTTTCCAAATTTATTATAATGGTATGCAAAAGACCAAAGTGTAACAATGGAATAAAAATAACTAAGTATATTAAACTTTCACAAAAGATTAAAAAAGTACATCATAATATCCCATAGGGTTTACATGTGTGATACAACATAAAGATCTAAGTAGAGGGAAGTCCAAACTACTTCAAATCTATCTCCAAGCAATAGCTCCAAGATCTAGGTCCATGTTGGAAGATATGTTCTCCCTAGTCATGTTCAACACATCAATTTATACCTGGGTTGTTGGGAAATCACCCAACAAGAGGGAAAGAAAATAATGTATGTGCCAAACAATAAAAAAGAACAAAAGATAAGGAATAACATGAAAGTAAAGGCTAAGATTTCATCATATGATGAAGATAACAAGAGTATGAGGCTATATTCAAAAGAAACTTTCCATTAACAATTATATTAAAAAGGATTTGCATGTAAGCTAATTATGTCTACCTAACTAAGTAGTGTTGAGGAACCTACCAGACCTCTAACCTATAGGTGAGGGGAGAATAAGACATTCCCAATCACCTACACAATTATATAGGGGAGAATAAAAACATTCCCCAAGTCGATTAAATACATGCCCTCTGTGGGTGGTTGTACATAAGTACCACTACTTTAAATTAAATAGAACATAAATCTACATGCTAGAAAAGTAGTCATGGTAAGAGTGGTCATAATATTCAATAAGCATGGCATTGGGGTATAAGACCCAAACAAGAAGAAATTATAATCTGATTTGAGGCATGAACAACATTAGGATTCAAGTATAGAAGATTTAGGGTTCATTTAAGCCTCATCAGGGAAATATAGGGTTTGTCTACAATTATCCCAACATAGGGTGTAAGGAATGCACATACCTCTCTTACTGATATCAATTACTAACTTTCACCACTTTAATTGAGTCCAAGTTCCACTTTGCCTATTTTCAATGTATTAACATGTATTAGAGTACATAGTGGACTTTAGTGTATAGAAAGCCTAATTTCAGAACTTTTTAGAAAAATTCAGATTTATCTTTTGAAAATATCACCAATGAACTTTTTAGGTTCTCCTAATGAAGAAAACATATTTTATGTTAATTTTGGAGTTATGATGGTTAAGGTGTAATTTTTATGGATTTTATGCATCAAATTCATTTTACAAAAACCACCCTTCGTCAAACCATGAAATCAGATGATGAAAATATTTTTATTATTAATTTTAGAATTCTAGAACATATTTACTTGTCAAATTTGGATAAGCGGATTCGAAGATATGAATTTTTCAATACTGACCCATAGGAAATTGCCACATCATCAAACCGATTGAGATGATTGAAGAGAGAGGAAGAGGGAGAAAACAATATTTGACCTAAGATCAGGTTTGGAGTTGCATATCCAACCAAAGTAGAGCTTCTAGAGAAAGTAAAATGTCAAGAAACCAAAACCCTAGAAGAACATGGTAAATAGAGATGGAGATGATCGATTTTAAACATAGAAGCATGAGTTTTAAACATGTAGTAAGAAATATATGAGAAAGGGGTTAACAACACTTGCCTCTAGGAAGGTAAGAAGGTCCAAACAGAAAGGATCCTGAGATTATAAGGTCTTGTTGCTCCAAGACAAGCTCCTTTCTTGAGCAAAGATCACATTCTCCACTTTAGAGGTGCAAACCCTAGCAAAAGAGCATGGAGATGAGAAGTTTTAGGGTTCTAGGTGGATTTTTACCATGGGAAGGTCATGGTTACAACCTGGAAGAAGGTGGGAGGAATACTAATAGCATAAAAATATGGAAGGAAAGGAGGATACTTACCAGTTTTGGTCAAAATTACCAAGGAGGAGCTTAAGAAATCCTAAATAGAGAAATTTGGAACCCTAAGAGCCGTCTTCACCAAGGTAGGCACCCTCTTTTACCTCGGTATAGGATGATGCTCTAAGCTGGAGGAAAGAGAAGGAGAGGATTTCTTCTTGGATTAGGAGGTGGGAAGGGGTAGGCATGACTTTATAAAGAAGGGGACAAGTATGAGGTGTCTATGGGACTTTCCATGTATCCTTAGGCTAGGGCTTCATGTCCATGCAAGAGGACAACTCATAGAAAATTATTGTATATCCAAGGTCAGTCCTAAAAGCCCGTGGAGACTTATAGACCAACCCCACCGTCCTTCAAACAAAGAAATAACTCCATTGGTTGATAGCATTCAAAGATAAGCTCATTTATAAAGAGGGTAATCCCTATAATGCCCTTGGAAAGTAACACCTTCAAACCAAGGTGCAACTAGGTATGGTTCAAAAACTCGAGAATGGTAAGGGAATAGATAAAGATTATAATACATGTGACAATTTACAAAGAAAACCTCTGAATTGGGTAAATTGCATAAAAGTCCAAAATGTGCATATAATCGCATAACTTGCACAAACAACATCCAAATTGGACCAAACTTGAAACTTAATATTGTCTCATGATTTCAAAACACATCAAAATGTTAGATTAAGTTTTATATTACTTAATTATGGTAGTTAAGTTTGTTCAATACATTAAGTAAGGTTTGGGGCCTTACA
This sequence comes from Alisma plantago-aquatica, assembly GCA_963693085.1. Lineage (NCBI taxonomy): Eukaryota > Viridiplantae > Streptophyta > Magnoliopsida > Alismatales > Alismataceae > Alisma > Alisma plantago-aquatica. Next base: position 989,011,160 of record OY856413.1, read on the forward strand.
CTTCTAACATGGATTTATTTACCCCTGTTCCACTTAAGCGGTGATTTTACATTTTAGATGCTTAAAAATAAGATTTCATTGAGGTATATTTACATTAAACCTTCCATTGGTATCATTATTGAACAAATGTTCACCAAGGCACTATAAATTCCACAATTTAAGCATCAAGGCCAAAAAGGATAGAAACGATAGGAAAATATTAAGAAAGGGCCAAAAAGAGAATATGTCAAAGTTTCAGTATGTTACAACACTCCACCCCTTAGAGAGGATTTTGTCCTCAAAATCTAGAGAAAAGTGAGAAGGGTGAGTATTCAACACCTCACCACTAAACATCCAGGTTGAATCCATTAAACTTCTACCAAAACTTTTACTAATAAACTCGTTATTTTTCAACTGCTTAACTCGGGAGTTCATAATCTTCTCAAGCAACTCCACATAGGTCAGGTTCTCATGCATCACCTAAAGGTTCCAATTTTATAATTTATTTTTAAAATTTTTGTCTTATTAGAATTATATTCATTAGGATATCACATTATCATTATTATTCTTTTAATTGTGTCATGTCATATTTACTTTGTTTACAAAAGAGTTATATTTCATTATTATGCACAATATCAATATATTTCTTATTTATCTCATTAGGAATTTTATCACAACTATAGTTATACTACATTATCTTAATACACATTATTATATCTGACCATTATCTTTAATAGTTTGGATTTAGACTCCATTATCAATTGTATCAATTATTTTGTATGAAACAGGACACTTTATCCAATTTTTTACAATTAATCCAAATAATGTCACATTAATTACTTATATGTATATTATACATTGTTACTTTACCCTTATTGGTCACATTAATGTCATCATTGATCATTCTCTCATATTTATTCACTTCTTATTATTGATTATAAACATTTATGTGATTCGATTACTTATTATCCATATTGATGTCATTATAAATATTTTAATGATCAAGGTGGGACATATTACATATTAATGATTTTATTCACATACTAAATAATGACTATGCGATTAATTAGGTGTGTATAAGAGAACAAGGGATATGGATTTCATATAGATGACCTTATTAATTAATGATTAGGTGATTATATATCATTTATGTGTATTAAAATATGTTACCTATTATGAAAACTCATGTAACTAATGTATCAAGAATGTCATTAAGGATGCATAGGTTAAGGTTAGGTGATTACAACTTAGGGTTTATGTCAATATGATCATTATTGTTCATATATACATTCTTAGTATGCATTAAATATAAGATTAGGTTACAATTATCTTGCTCATCATTTCATAGGATTCATTGGTCCAAGAAATGTTTAGCCTCGTGTACCCATTATTAGTATTATAAGGGAGTTACTCATATTATGTGCATTAGATATTCATTAGGGTCAAACATGTGAACAATTCATTAGATGACCATTATATGTTCATTAGTATATAAACAAGCATGTTAGGTTATAATTATGACTTGTTTGGTCATAACTAAGGATCCAAGCAAACTATCCTGCTAATCATGGATTTAGGGCTTTTAGAGTCAGTGTATATATATTTTGGTATGTTACATGACTCTATTTCCATAAAAATGATTTCGTCCTCAAAATCAAACTACCCAAACATCATCAAACCAACTACTCTCCACCACTTAAAAAAGGTTTAACCTACCAAGCCAAACTAATCTAGAGGTAAAAGGGTGAGTCTAACTAGACCATATATAAGATCCGTCATGCTTCCATGCGCACTCTGATTTCTTACTAAACACCAAACTTCAAAGTCTAGGTTCTAGCGATAACTATCCAAACATGTGGTTCTATGGGACATAAGAAAACTATATTGGGTATCCATCCTCAAACAAGTAATTATACCTAGGAGACTAGTTCAACATATTAGGGTCCCTAAAGATAAATCATATATATGTCTAAGGCTACTTTTTCCTAAAAACATGCTATTTTGGACAATTCATATCATCTCAGGCCAGGCCGGTATCATACAGATTTGGGAGTCCTCGTAAACCAAGCTAGTGGTGCGGAGGAAAATCTTGCCAGCCCCCGAACCCTGATCCTTTCTAGACACCTTTGCTTTCAACTTCATGTCCTAGTAGCTTCCTAAAGGACAAGCTAAACAACCTCAAGTTACTATGGTTACTTATGCATCTTTTAGTTGTAAGTGTTTTGGGGATATATTCATCATTATTCTAATGTACAACTATAGGATCCTAAATCAACCCTTCATCATTTATTAATCAACTCTAGGGCAAACATGTCACTTAAAGGTAATGCAAGTATTCTAACTAGGGAGACAAAATTGAAATAGTCAAATTCTGACTACCATGGGCTCTAATACCATGTTGTAAGGAGACAGGATCACCCCCTTACTAAAAAAAATTGAAGAATAAAACATCCATTCCGAACACACTCAAAGGTATGTTGGAATAGGTATAAATTTTCCAAATTTATTATAATGGTATGCAAAAGACCAAAGTGTAGCAACAGAACAAAAATAACTGACTGTATTCAACTTTCACAAAACATTATAAAAGTACATCATAATATCCCATAGGGTTTACATGTGTGATACAACATAAGGATCTAAGTAGAGGGAAGTAAACTACTTCAAATATGTTTCCAAGCAGCAACTGCAAGAGCTAGGTCCATGTTGGAAGCTATGTTCTCCTCGGTCATGTTCAACACCTCGATCTAAACCTGGGTGGTTGGGAAATCACCCAGCAAGAGGGAAAGAAAACAATGTATGTGCCAAATAATGAAAAAGAACAAAAGATAAGGAATAACATGAAAGTAAAGGCTAAGATTTTATAATAAGATGAAGATAACAAGAGTATGAGGCTATATTCAGAAGAAACTTGCCATTAACAATTATATTAAAAAGGATTTGCATGTAAGATAATTGTGTCTACCTAAATAAGTAGGGTTGAGGCACCTACCAGACCTCTAACATATATGTGAGGGGAGAATAAGACATTCCCAATCACCTACATAATTATATAGGGGAGAATAAAAACATTCCCCAGGACGATTAAATACATGCCCTCTGTGGGTGGTTGTACATAAGTACCGCTACTTTAAATTAAATAGAACATAAATCTACATGCTAGAAAAGTAGTCATGGAAAGAGTAGTCATAATATTCAATAACCATGGCAGCGGGGTATAAGACCCAAATAAGAAGAAATTATAATCTGATTTGAGGCATGAACAACATTAGGATTCAAGAATAGAAGATTTAGGGTTCATTTAAGCCTCATTAGGGAAATATAGGGTTTTTCTACAATTATCCCAACATAGGGTATAAGGAATGCACATACCTCTCTTACTGATATCAATTACCAACTTTCACCACTTTAATTGAGTCCAAGTTCCACTTTGCCTATTTTCAATGTATTAACATGTATTAGAGTACATAGTGCACTTTAATGTATATAATCCCTAATATCATAAATTTTTAGAAAAATTCCGATTTAGCTTTTGAAAATATCATCAATGAACTTATTAGGTTCTCCCAATGAAGAAAACATATTTTTATGTTAATTTTGGAGTTATGATGATTAAGATGTAATTTTTATGGATTTTATGCATCAAATTCATTTTACAAAAACTACCCTTCGTGAGAACATTGAATGAAACCTTGAAAATATTTTTATTACATAGTGATTAATTTTATAATTCCAAAACATATTTATTCATCAAATTTGGTTAAGCCGATTAGAAGATATGAATTTTTCTATACTGACCCATAGGAAATTGCCACATCATCAAACCGATTGAGATAATTGAAGAGAGAGGGAGAGGGATAAAATACCATTTGACAAGAGATCAGGTTTGGAGTTACATAGCCAACCAAACTAGAGCTTATAGAGTAAATAAAACGTCAAGAAACCAAAACCCTAGAAGAACATGGTAAATAGAGATGGAGATCATCAATTTTAAACATAGAAGCATGCGTTTTAAGCATGTAGTAAGCTAAATATGAGAACGGGGTTAACAAAACTTGCCTCTAGGAAGGTAATAAGGTCCAAACAGAAAGGATCCCAAGATTAGAAGGTCTGGTTTCTCCAAGACAAGCTCCTTTCTTGAGCAAAGATCACATTCTCCACTTTAGAGGTGCAAACCCTAGCAAAAGAGCATGGAGATGAGATGTTTTAGGGTTCTAGGTGGAGTTTTACCATGGGAAGGTCATGGTTTTGACTTGGAAGAAGGCGGGAGGAATACTGAAAACATGAAAACATGGAAGGAAAGGAGAATACTTACTAGTTTTGGTCAAAATCACCAAGGAGGATCTTAAGAAATCCTAAATAGAGAAATTTGGAACCCTAGGAGCCTTCTTCGCCAAGGTAGGGACCCTCTTTTACCTTGGGACAGCAACTTCGTGTCCAAACATAGAAGAGACGATGCTCTAAGATGGGGGAAAGAGAAGGAGAGGATTGCTTCTTGATTAGGAGGTGGGAAGGGGTAGGCGTGGCTTTATAAATAAGGGGGCAAGCATGAGGTGTCTATGAGACTTTCCATGTGTCCTTAGGCTAAGGCTTCATGGCCATGCTAGAGGACAACTCATATAGACTTATTGTATATCCAAGGTCGGTCCTAAAATCCCATGGAGACTTCTAAGCCATCCCCACCGTCCTTCAAACAAACAAATAACCCCATTGGTTGATAGCTTTCAAAGATAAGCTCATTTATAAAGAGTGTAATCCCTATAATGCCCTTGGATAGTAACACCTTGCAACCAAGGTGCAACTAGGTGCCCCATGGTTAAAAAGCTCAAGAATGGTAAGGGAATATCTAAGTATTATAATGCATGTGACAATTTACAAAGAAAACCTCTGAATTGGGTAAATTGCATAAAAGTCCAAAATGTACATATAATTACATAACTTGCACAAACAACATCCATATTGAACCAAACTTGAAACATATTTTTTTCTCATGATTTCAAAACACCTTACAAGGTTAGATTAATGTTTGTAGTATTTAATTATGGTCGTTAAGCTTGTTTAATACATTAAGTAAGGTTTGGGGTCTTACACTTCTAACATGGATTTATTTACCCTTGTTCCACTTAAGCTGTAATTTTACATTTTAGATCCTTAAATAAGATTTCACTAAGGTATTTTTGCATAAACCCTTCCATTGGTATCATTATTGAACAAATATTCATCAAACCACTATAAATCCCACAATTTAAGCATCAAGGCCAAAAATGATAGAAATGATAGGAAAATATTGGGAAAGGGCCAAAAAAAGAATATGTCAAAGTTTTGGTATGTTATAGAGGTGGTGGGCACATGAAGATAGAGTGTCAGAGATGGGGTTGGAGCAGCTTTCAATGCCCGAATTTGACCCGAAAACCATGTCCAATCCCACTTTTAGTCCATGTTTGGACAACTTCTGGCTACGATTTTGCAAATGGAGGATCGAGCGCCCGTACCTCAAGCCAGGGCAGCTGTCCCTAATGTGGAATACCAAGGTTTTGGTAAGGCTTTTGAGCAATTGACACGTGTGGGGGAGATCGAATATGCTGGTATGACAGATTCGACGGATGCAGATATATGGTTGATGGAGATTGAGAAGGCTTTTGAGATCCTTAATATCCTAAAAGAGGACAAAGTGAAACATGTAGTATACCTGCTGAAGGGAAGTGCTAGACACTGGTGGACCATAGAAGAGGAGAAGAGACCTAGAGTTGTGATTAGTTGAAAAAGGTTTTGCCAAGAGTTTGTTATTTAATACTTCCTAGAGATGTATCTGGATGAGAAGATATCACAGTTTGAGAAGATTCGACATGGATCGATGATAATCAATGAGTACGAGGCAGAGTTTATGGAGTTGTCAATGTTTTGTACTCACATTGAAGCAATGGATAAGGAGAGGATCCAATGGTTTGAGAAGGGCTTGACTAAGGAGTTGACGATGACAGTGTCTGCTTTGGAGAACAGAGCGAGGTTTTCTACCTTTGTGGAGTTGGTGAGGGTGATAGAGCGGTCTTCCGCAGAGAAGTGTGAAGACAATGCTAAGAAGAGGCCAACTTAGTTTCAAGGGCAGTCTTCTGGTGTCTTTAAGAAGTCAAGGTTTTCTGCACCTCTGTCATAGCAGCGGTTAGTTTTCTCAGAGCCAAGATCAGTGGTGTCGTCACAATGGTCCCGGAGCAAGGGTATAGACCGTAACTTTCCACCTCCAGGAGCTTGCAGTTCAACGTTAGTGTCGATGACAAGGCCATCTAGGTCATGGTATGAGGCTAAGACCTATTATAAGTGTGGACATACTGGGCATACCAAGGTCTTCTACCCTACGAAGGATGAGGAAGTGACACAACAATCGAGGCAGGGTCAATGGGGTTCTCAACAACAATAGTTTAGTAGTGATGGTGGTAGAGGATGCGGTCAGGCATCACATGAAGTATCCTTTGAACAAGCCAACAGAGGCTGTGGATGACAACAGGCAACGACTCTATTCTACACTATGAGTCATCCATAGGGAGTCACTAAACCACATGCCATGACACGTTGGATGGAGCTTTTTTTAAGATGGAACTTTTCATTCTAATTTGTCTGATTTTTCTTTTATATTTGTTTTGCTTGACCCAGGAGTGACACACTCTTTTATCACAAAGAGGTGATAAGTAGTTGTTCTCTACCTGTTGTTAGTAGATCTAGTAGTCTATAGTTAGAAACCCCTCTTGTTGGTTTTGTCGAGTTGTGGGAGGTGCATACATCTTTCATTATTTCTTTCTTGGGAAACATCATTTAGGTGGACCTTATGACACTTGACATGTGATGTGATCCTTGGGATGGATACCTTGGAGAAGTACTAAGTGGTATTGAACTATAGTTCCAAGTTGGTAATGTTCCATGAGGGAGATGTTCTTCCAAGGAGATAGGAAGATTCTATCAACGTGCTTGGTGTCATCTATTGCCACAGAGAGGCCGATGAGATAGGGGTGAGAGGCTTTCTTGGTGCATGATGTGGACACCAAGAGGAAGAGTTCTAAATACATGAGGTGCCAATGGTTTGTGATTTTAAAGATGTTTTCTTGAAGAATTTCCTGGTTTTCCCCCTCCTATAAAGATTTATTTTGAGATCAATCTTGTTCCTAGAATGCAACCCATAACACAAGAACCATATAGGATGGCACCAGAAGAGATGTAGGAGTTGAAGAAGTAGTTGGTAGGAGCTGTTAGAGAAAGGATTTATCAGACCTAGAACTTCCCTTTGGGGTGCTCCTGTGTTGTTCGTGAAGAAGAAGGATGGATCTATGATGTTTTACAAAGATTTCTGATTGTTGAACAAGGTCACTATCTAGAACAAGTACCCATTGTCGAGGATCTATGGTCTGTTTGATCAGGTGAGAGGTTTTATGGTGTTCTCCAAGATAGATTTGAGATCAGGCTAACATCAGTTGAGGATCAAGATGGATGACATACTCCAGTCTTCTTTCAGGACTAGGTATGGTCACTACAAGTTTGTGGTTATGCCATTTGGGTTGACCAACGTGCTAAGAAATTTTATGGATCTAATGAATAGAGTGTTCAGACCGTACCTTGACTAGTTTATGGTGGTATTCATTAATGACATCTTTATATACTCTAGAGATAGTCAACAACATGGGCAATATATATGTCAAGCGTTGACATTGTTGAGGCAACACAAGTTGTATGCTAAGTTCAATAAATGTGATTTCCGGTTGATGGAGGTGTCTTTTTTGGGTCATGTAATATTTGATAAGGGTGTGTGTGTGTGTGGACTTGAGGAAGGTTTGGTCAGTGTTGGAGTGGGAGCAACCCCAGACATTGACGGAGGTCTAAAGCTTTCTTGGTTTGGAAGGATACTACATGAGATTCATTAAGAACTTTAGTGTTGTGGAGTTATCCCAAATCAAGCTGACAAGAAAAGGTGTTCTATTTATGTGGGATGACAAGTGTCAATGTTCCTTCCAGTTGCTGAAGGGGAAGTTGACCAGTGCACAAGTGTTGTTTCTTTCAGAGTAAGGGAAAGTCTATATCATCTTTTGTGATTTTTTGAAGAACATCTTGGGATGTGTGATGATGCATGATAAGAACATTATTTCTTTTGCCTCATGACAACTTAAGAAACATGAGGAAAACTACCCAATGCACGATCTAGAGCTGGAAGATGTGGTCTATGCTTTGAAGATTTGGAGACACTACCTTTATGGAGATAAGTGTCAGATCTTCACCAAACATAGAAACCTAAAGTATATTTTCTCAAACCAAGAGCTGAACGTGAGATAGAGAAGATGGATGGAGTTGATCAAAGACTATAATTTCACAATAGAATACCGTCCAAGAAAGGCAAATGTGGTGGTTGATGCATTTAGTAGGAAGTCATCTTCATCAACATCTACAAACAAGACATAGTTGTCAGCTTTGGTGTGTCACCAAAGAGATATGTTAGTGTCGCTTCGCCAGATCAATGCATAGTTGGAGGTTTCCTTGTTGGCAAGATTGTTGGCACAGTTGTAGGTTAAGTCGACGTTGATGTAGAAAATCAGAGATGCATAACAGAATGATATTGTGATACAAAAGATGAGGTTGGAGTTTAATAGTGGGAAGCATGATGGATTCCATGATATAGAGGATGGGACAGTGTATTTCCATGACAGGATAGTTGTTTCATATGTTGATGGTTTGAGGAAGATGGTTCTTGAGGAAGCACATTACTTGATTATGCTATGCATCTAGGCAACATCAAGATGTACCACAACTTGAAGGACTTGTATTTGTGGCCTGATTCAAAGCATGACGTGGAAGAGTTCATGGCTAGATGTCCAGTCTATCAACAAGTCAAGGCTGAGCATTAGAAATTGGTAGAAACTTTACATCCCTTGTTGATACCACAATGGAAATGGGATCATATCACTATGGACTTTGTGGTTGGTCTTCCTAGGACAGACAAAGGTCATGATTCCATCTTGGTGATAGTGGACAAGTTGACCAAGTCAGGTGACTTCTTTCCAGTCAAGACGACATATACAACAATGAAGTTAACACAAATATATGTTGATTAGATAGTTCTCTTGCATGGTATCCTAGTGACTATAGTATCTGATAGAGGTCCACAATTAATAACTCATTTTTGGGAGCATATCCAGACAACAATGGGAACACAACTGAGGTTCAATACAACCTTCTACCCACAGATAAATGGTCATTCAGAGAGGACCATTCAGACATTGGAAGATATGTTGAGAGCTTGTATTTTGTAGTTTCTTGGCAGTTGGGATGTGCATATGAGTTTGATAGAGTTTGCCTACAACAATGGTTATTATAAGAGTATAAATATGGCACTCTATGAGGCATTGTATGGGAGATCTTGTCGGTCCACACTTTATTGGTATGAGATAGGTGAGTATCAACTCTTGGGTCCTGAGCTAGTATACCAAACTATAGAGAAGATTAAGGTGATGCAACAACAACTAAAAGCATATCAAAATAGACATAAGTCATATGCTAATAACCACCACTGGTCTTCATAGTTCCAAGTTGGAGATGGTGTGTACCTTAAGGTTTCCCCTCGAAAAGGTGTGTTGAGGTTTGGTAAGAAGGGTAAGTTGTCTCCTAGGTATATGGGACCTTAACCTATTACGGAATGTGTTGGGAAGATGGTGTACAAGCTTGAGTTACCTCCAACATTACACATGTTACACCCTGTCTTCCATGTTTCTATGATGAGGATGTGTCATCCAAATATAGAGTAGGTGTTGCATCTAGTGGAAGTTGAGTTAGAGGAGGATGTTTCATATGAGGAAGGTCCTGTGTTGATCCTAGATAAGTGACTGAAGAAGTTGAGGAAGAAGGATATAGTCTTAGTTATGGTTTTGTGGCATCACTATGGTGTGTAAGAGGTCACGTGGGAGTTAGAAGATGAGGTTCATAGGAAGTACCCATATTTGTTTGCGTAGGATTTCTGGGGTGAAATCCTTATTAGGGGTTTATGGTTGTAAGGCCCTAGACCTTGCTACTTAGTGGTTGAACATGCTTTCTTACGTTAGTTAAGTGCTTAAAACCTTAACTAAACTCTTTATGTGTTTTGATATCATATGACAAGATTAAGTTTCAAGTTTTTCTAGGTTTTGTGGCATCACTATGGTGTGTAAGAGGCCACGTGGGAGATAGAAGACAAGGTGCATAGCTATTAGGGGTTTATGGTTGTAAGGCCCCAGACCTTACTTAGTGGTTGAACATGCTTTCTTACTTAATTAAGTGCTTAAAACCTTAATTAAACCTTTTTATGTGTTTTGATATCATATGACAAGCTTAAGTTTCAAGTTTGTCCAGTTTGGACACTTTTGATCAAGTTATGCAATTTTGTACACAATTTGGACTTTTCTACAATTTACCAATATCTGGGGTTTTTATTGCAATTTTTGACGTGTTTTTTATTCCTCACATGTTTTATTATCATGTTTGATTTTTTTGTACCTTGGGGCACCTTGTTGTACCTTGGTTTGATGGTGACATCTCTCTAGGGTAAGTTAGCATATTGCTCTCACAGATGAACAATCTTGGAGGCCATCAATTGATGGTTCCCCCTAGATGAATGGCAAATGATGGTCATCCTTAGGTGGGTACAACCTATGGTTATCTCTAGAGGTGGTGGGTCTATGATCTTCTCTCTTGAGGTCCCTTGGATTAATGGTTTGCTTGGAAGGGGTGATGAATCGATGGTTTTCCACCTAGTGGCCTAGGGTTTCAAGAATTGATAGTCACCAAGTGATGAAACTCGATGGCCACCCATGGAAGGTCAAGATATGACGGCCCCTACAGACTCCACAACCGATGGAGCTTCTTCTTGTATGGACATGATGTCCCTTGTCCATGGACACTTGACAAACATGTTAGGACACCTTAACGTTCTCTTCTCTCTCACCCATAGCTTTATAAACCTCCTACCTTCCATGGAAATGAACCCTTTGGACCCCTTTATCTTCCTTTCTGTATAGAGATCCTTCCTCCTTTATTAGGTGTATAAGAAGGTGCCCAAGGTAGAATAAGGTGGTTTATCTCCTTGCATGTGTTGTTAGGGTTCAAATCTACCCTCTCCTGGAGCTTGTGGAGCTTGCCTTGCTTGTTCTTGAGTTAAGCAAGTAAGATATCCTTCTTTCCCTTCATTTTCCTTGCTGTCCTACCTCCTTCTTCCTTGTTCTTGGTCTTGTCCATGGTTTTCCATGGTGGAGCTTTGTCTAGAGCTTAATAACACCTCTTTCTTGCTTCCTTAACCTAGGGTTTGCTCTCTTTCTTGGAGAAGGATCTTGCTTGCTCGTGTAGAGTGCTTAAGCTAGGGTTTCTTCCTCTATTGCTTGAGCTACCTTGATGTTTGGAGCTTCTTTTTCTCCCAAGAGGTTATTTATATAACTTTCTCCATGTTTATTGCTTACTTATATTTTGCATGTGCTAGATATTACTCTAAAATTAAGTTCTAAGTAGAAAGGTAGCATCTTTGCCTAGGGTTTGAGCTTATGTGCTTGTTCTTGGATGGTTTATCTTCTTGGATGTGATCTATACCTTGTGCATGACCTTAATTTAGTAGAGGAAGCTTTAGGTCTTCCATGCATGTCAAATGATGGTCCTTGATATCTTTTAAACGATGGATTTCACTTAGCGTTTTAAAGCTGTTTTCTACCTTGTGCATAACTCGATGGGTTACCTTCTTACTAGAACTGATGGGCTTTCTTTTGGTGTTGTTTTTCTTGTGTTTCTCATGTCATCTGATGTTCATACCCTAAGGTCTATTTTAGCATCTTTACTTCTCAAGAATCAATGGTCTTAATCCTCCCATGGTGGTTTCAATAGATGGTTCTTTCTCTTCCACCAAATGATGGTTTCTCTTAAGCTTTTGCCTTGTTTTACCACATGTTGGTGACAACCAATGGAAGTACTGGGTCTGACAACAATGGCCCTTCTGGTCCATCAACCAACCAATGTTCTGACTCAAAGACTCGATGATCCATTGACCTATGATCATCAACCGATGGTAGTGCAGGTTCAACACTAGATGGTGTTAACCAATGGAGGTTCTAACTCCAGGATCCAATGGTGCTCCTACACACCACAAATGATGGTGGCACTGGACACCAAAATCGATGGTGATCCATTTTTTACAACCTATGGTGGGTTGCATGCCCACAACCGATGGCATTATTTGAGTTAGAAAATGATGGTGCTTTTAATGCCTTCAACTTGATGGCTCTTTAGACGATTTGTCTATGGTATTTGCTTGTGTGCAACCAATGGTTTTACCTACTCAAATCTGATGGTTTAGGGGTGGTGTTCATGTCATGATGGTTTGGTTTTGTTGATAATGAATCAAATGTGCTATGCCCTTAACTTTGTGGTCTTACCATTTCCCTCATATAAATGTAAAATTATAGCCACCATAATGAAATCATGTGTAATACTAATCTATCCTATCTTGTTACACCTAACTCTAATAAAAATAGATGATGGTGGTGAGTCTTACTTATCTTCCTTGTGTGATTTGTATGATGATGGACTATTTCCTCAAGGTTGTTATAACCCTACTGTGTTGTCATACGGACATCATAAGGTTCTTAATGCCATGTTGTGTTAAACTTGTGTATCACAAATATGGTGATGGTCTATTAAACCTTGTTATAAGGTGTGGACAGATAATGATGCTCTTGCAAGTGATTATGATGTGGTGGTCTTAATGACCCTTGGACAAGGGATTAGTATCCCATGGCGATGTGATAATGTTAATGGTCTTATAAGTGGAAGTGAACAATATCATGTAGTGATGTGACAAGTTTAATGTTAACAAATTTTATATCTTCTGAAGTTGCACTCTACCTATGTTTTGTAGAATGATTTTAAGGTTTTCTTGTAACTTATACGTTGCAATAAAAGACACCCAATTGGATTTAACTAATCAAGTAGAAATCTAATCATGTAGTTGCCCTAGGCATAGATCCATTCCAGCATCAGAACTTCTATATGGTGAGACAAGTATTCCTAAGGGAAACTCGGAGCGCATACTATTGAGTATGCAAGGTGCAAGTGATAGTGTGTCCTTGTCATTTTGACCCCATGTGTTTTTAGTATGGACACAGTCATATCTAAGCGTTAGAATGACTATGTTCATGTCTTATTGATTATATAGTTGATGTGATTGGAGGAAAACTGTGGTTGTACCTTTGTGGAAGGGTTTCATGCCCTGGTGTCTAGCGTCGTGACCTGTACCAAGGTGATATGTCACTGTGGTGTTCACTCGTACTGATTGGGTGGGGAGAAGATCTTGGATTTTGCCTCTTCTGAGGTCTTGTATGGCACTAATTTTGACTTAGCGGTAGTCAATTAGATTTTTGTGGTACGACTCAAATCCTTAAGGTAGTAATAAAAGACGTAATACATTCATGTAGTATATCATCTTAGGGTTAAACACACTTCACATTGGATGTTTGCCCTTCCATTGTTTCTTATACTTCTCATTTGTTATGTAATGCGGTAAGAGAAATCAACTATTTTACATGTTCTTCATATTCCTTCTTATCATGATGCTATGCGTATATGTTATAGCTACTTAACATGCTTAACATGTGTAATCAGTTTACATAATTCATTTAGATAAATCTTCTCATCCTATTTAATAGTACTATGTCTGTTGTAACAATAACCATCAATTGAGAGTTATATATCTTGCTGGGACATAGGTCTCACCTCATGGGTAACCACATCTTTTAGGTGGTTGCCAGTGGCATGGTTGGGATCGTGTTGTTGAGGAAGAGAGGCTTGGAGATGGTGCTATTGAGGAAGGTTGGATAGCTTCTAGTTGTTGTCGTAGTAGTGTCCTAGTGATGTCCCTGTACTCTTAGGTCCAAGAAGGGATGTGTTTTGTAGATGATGTATGTCAACACATGTTTTGGCAGTATGTCATGGTTTGTATATAAGTGGAATGTATATGTGAACAAGATATCTTATGTATACATGTTGTGGCTAAGGCCACTAAACATATATGTAAATACCTAATAAGGTATGTACTGCTATGCAAAGTTCATGGACGTTTATGTAAATGTTTCCTCTCTAGCAAGTAATGTTTAAATCAGTTTAATTTACCATATTTTCTGGTAATCTAGATGTTTGCTAGTTGATTACTTGTTTTTTTTTTAGTAATATCATTGGGTTTGGCATTGGGAGTCACAATGAATACCCATATGATTTGTCAGTTGTATGTCCTGAGAGCCATGTTACTGTAATATGGATACTTTAAAATTGATTTAATTATTAATAAAAAAATTCTACTTATTATGTTTGTTTCTTTCACATCCCCATTTTCATAATCAATTTAAAACTTAGGATGGAGTTTTTCTAAATGATAATGGTTGAGGATTTTTAGAGCAAAAATACCATTAATGGTTGCTCTTATATGAAAATGGTATGAGAAAACTTAAAATAAGACTCAAATTCATATTTCATGCATTATGCACATTAATTAACTCATATTAATCCTATTTCATTTTCTCCCTCCTCCAACAAGTTTTCTCAAAAAGGTATGGTAGGTAGATGAAATAGTTTTTGAATGAGTAGTAAGTATTGAACTCAAGATTTGACTCAATGGGTCACAAAGGAAGCTATTTCCCCAATAGCCCAATGCATTATTACATTAGATTCAAGTTAAATGACATTTATAGAAATTTTTTGGTCATTACATGTAAAAAATGGAAATCTAAGAGCATATCAAGAATCTAGATCATTTATTGGACACATGTTCTGAATTAGGGTTCATTTTGACCACATTTGACCCTCCAGACGAATTAAATAAGTTAACATATTGTTTTGAGTCAGATTTGAATACAAAATCATTTGATGTGATAATTAACCTTAAGTTTTAGTTATCTACGCATGTCACACCCTCTTAATTTAGTTTCTTTCATCTCTTATACACGATCTGATGGTTGATGTTCAATTTATGCGAGATCTGACAGTCGGGGAGATGTCTCCTTCATCTGACGGTTTCATGGACAGGAAGCATTACATAAGGATTCCTCCCCTATGATCCTTGCTCCCTCATCGATGCCTCTTTTTAAAAAATTTCTCCTCCAACAACTTATCCTGGATCTCCATATTCCATCAAGCCCTCATTCACCCTCTCTCTTGCCATATAAGTGAAACGCCCATTTAGGGCTATTTGCTCCTCTCCGCCATGGGTGCAAAGTCGCCACCTCGAAGCCCCTCCTTCCCTTTCTATGCATCCAGTTGAACCAAGGGACCCCTAGCCTTTGTCCTCCTCAGTCAATTTCACCGACCATGCTCTCATTTTCTGAGGCCTACTTGGTTTGGTTCTCCAACAACCAACACTTGGGATTAGCCCCCTCCTTTTTTTGTGCAATTGAAGCATAGATAAGAATCACCGATCATCCCTTAGAATTTTACAACAATCTACTAGCCCTGGTTTTACTCCAGTCATCGTACCCTGTGACCTCCTTTGAGGTCCTCCCCAGTGGCTCACCTCTGTGGCTTCATAATCGACCAAAGGTGATGGAAATTATTAATAAAGGTCCACCTTCATCACTGGATGGTTTTCCCATCCTTACTTGAGGATTTTACATATGATGTTGAAGGTCTTGACATCCCAAACTTCCCCTATTTCTGACCATAGAGGAGGCACCCTCTTGTACTCCTAATCATCAACAACCCTGTGTGGGAGGTTGTTAGGACCGGTGAGCTCTGGTGAACCATCTCTCATCGTCACCTAGTCAAGGTATGGACTTCACCCCCAAGTTTTGGTCAAAAGATGAAGCTTCAGCCAAAGCCGTTTGCCATGGATTCACTCAGGAACAAACCAGGTCAGTCAAGGACCTTGGTGACCCTAGGTTTTTAATTGGGTTACTAGTATCGCAAGGATAATATTGTAATTTTGACACACATTTTGATTAATTGCTCGTGAGTTACAAATGATGTCTAAATGACAATTTTACCCTTACATGTTTGATCCTTGTGTAACGTGCGCCTATGGTTTCCTAGTAGTTTAGCCATTTATTTACATCAACTTTAATTGAGATTTAATTATGTCATGCCTATAGTTTCCTAAATTTTGATTGGTCAGTACTATAAAATCCATAATAAATTATCTGCTAATCAGAAAAATACATATAAGTAGTCATTGGAAAGATTTTTTTCGAGAGGAATCTGATTTTTAGGTTTTCAAGCCATGATTTGCATTTCCATTCTAATATTCTATTAAGAACCCTAATGTGAATCATGAAACCCTAATTATGTACCACATATGATTAAGGTGATCTAATCCAACCTAGTTTTGTTGATCTATGAGCCTAATCTCAATGCACTCAAACCCCAATTCAACCTAAGATCAATACAAGGTATTGATTAATGATATTTATGAGAAGGTTCTTAGAGCCTAATCAAGTCAAGGTAAGATTTGACCTAGGTTTGACTCAAGGATCAGGAAGACTTTCTTAGGATCTACACCACTCCAAGGTAAACGGGTCATGATACTGAGCACAAGTAATTATGATTTTTTGCATGTTAAGTACAAATTAGAAATTATCCTTACAAGTTTGATGTTTAATCATGATCACTCTATGTTATTGCTTGATGATTGCTATATGCTAAGTCCTATAGTTAAAATGTTCATTATGCTTAAAGTTTATGATTAATGACTCATGAAATTTATGTTAATGATCAAGAGGGAGAAATCCCATATGTTAAGACATCATGTTAAGAGGGATAAATTCCATCATGTTAAGTTCAAGAATCATGATTATGTTAATGTTAATGTCATGCTAATGATCAGTTTAATTGAGTTGAACTAGTTTTTATATGCTCCCAAATCATGGACATCAAGGGGTCGTTAAAGACTTTCCTAGAAACCAAGGGCTTTCCTAGCAATCATGTGCTCCTAATGGGGCGTTATAGAGGGATGCATACAATTACTATTCAATTCTTCATGTTAATAATGATTCAAGAATGTTATTCAAGAATGCTTATAGTCAATTCATGTCAACTTTTTATTACATGTCAAGTATACTTTATTTTGCTTATGTTATAATGTTCCAACATCATTTACTGATGAGTTATTTTTCCCCTTTGCATGGCTGGGGACGCAATGTCCCCAGAAATTGGATCAAGTAAGGACTCAAGAGGAGCAAGCAAGGATTAGAAGACCTTCAAGAGGCAACTAGTGGGGTTCCATCCATACTAGGTGATCCAATTACGTAGACATGTTTTAGTTTTTCCATGTTTAGTAATGTTTAAGCATATCATAGAACTCTTTTGTAGTTCCTATTCAAAGAACAATGTATAAATCTCAATGGTGAATTATGTATTTGTTTGGTATGATTTCATAAATGTGACACCCCCCTTCAAGATGAAATCTTCCACTAAGTTACGTTTAATGTCTTAAGGAGGGGTGTTATAGTTCAATATTGAGAAAATGAATAAACCTAATAATGTCTAAAAGAATGGTATGACTCATTGACATCTGGTTTGGATTGATGACCTAAAAAGGAGATCATATGTATAATAAGATTACTCGTTCTTATTATTTTACTAGTCGATTATGATTTTGGATGCCATAGGGCAACAATAATAAATAAGACTAGCATGTATAGTGAGTTATGGATATAAGACTAGCATGTATGGTGAGTTATGGCTATGTCTATTTTGTTGCAATATTGGATATTAACTCAAATGTATGAGTACTTGTTAGAGAACAAGTTTTACTAAACAAACCCACCTTTAGATTGACACATTGAATTCATACAATGTCACATCAAATTCATATCTCAATGTGACAGTGGCACTGTGATCCTTCAGCTTGAAGAATATATAGTAATCAGAAGTCATTTTGTATTCTTTGACTACTAGCTTAACATGCTTAGAAATATGAGTTGCCAGAAAGGTCGTGATTGGGTGCGTTGTGACACGTAGGTATGATTGCAAGTGATGTAGTTGGAATTTGTCCCTCCATTAAGAGTGATATTCTGGCCACTTGATATGTAAGACAACGAAATGCATGGCTGTGCTCATATGAGTCAGTATATGATATTGAGCTCACAATATCTTGAATAGTCTACTCTAGTAAAGTATTCTTATATTGATATTAAAAGGACAATATTCCATGCCTCATTTTCAAATGGATATCTATGACAAAGGGATTATATAATCATGGAAACATTGATAACTTTATAGGTTGTAGTTTCTTTCCAACTCATTCCAATTACATGGATGGAAATTATGTGTGATTAGATATCTATCTTTGCTTGTTATATTTTGAACATCACTACCAACATAATTAGGAACCTACCGGGGAAACACCTGTAATAATGCACAAGGGAATCAAAGTTTGCAATCAAACATATGATTAGAATAGTTTTGAATCATAAATATGTTGACTTACCCTATGATCGGACAACCATAATGCATGATTGATCGATGATATTGATTAGGTCTATAGATCAATTGACTATCAATTGATAAATTTAGATTTCCATTGGACACATGCGATAGGCCCATTAGGCTAGCTTATCGAGTGATCACAATGTTACAAGGAAAGTCTAAAATTGGAGAACATGTCAGTTCTAGATCTAGAATATCATAACTGACCGATTAACTTATAAAATCGGGCAATCACAAGATGTGATTGGTCGATCACAAATCATTTTTGAGTTTTCAATATTGTACAACTTTTGGAATTGCAAACATGACATAGATTGGAATTCTGAATTTACAAGCCCATGACTCTCCTACACAAGGGACTCTGGGACGGAGGACTCTTAGCCAAAAAAGGGTAAACCAATGTGATCATTGGGCATGTCCAAAAGGGTGAGACAACATCTTTCAGATACAACTTGTGAGACAAATTGTATGTCCTCTCTTTCTCTAAGAGAGAGAAATCTAAGGCTGCCACCCAAGATAGGAGAAGAAAAGAAATTTGAGGAAAACTAGCATGCCCATAACTTCTGTTCCTCTTCAACAGGTTGACTAAGGTGGTGCAACACGTCCTTCCTCATCTATATGGACAAACTAGAGGCTAAGGCACAATGTGTGAAGGCTTGGAGAAATGTTTCGCGAGATGACAAAAGGTTGTTGTTTGGAGGACAATCTGAATCCTTTCTCTTTGAATTCATATATTTTTGTTGCAAACTCAGATTTGAATCTAGTAGATCAATATCTTCACTGACAAAATATGTATCTTGTTGTTGGACTACAAGTGTGCAGAAAGACATCACCTTTATCCCTCTTCTGTTCTTTTATATACCAAAGTTTTATAGCTACAATAGATCTGTTGGCCTAAAATTTTAGGAGTAAGGTTTTAATCTTCCGTTACACCCTCATACATCAAAAACCCTATAGTGGCATCAAATCTAGGTTGTTGTATGTTTTCTATTTTTGTTTTGGGTTTGAACTGTATTGATTCTCTGGATGAATAGTGTGCAAATTCTATCTGCATTATCACATTATATTATATATGATATGACATATATATTACTTTAGACCATGCTACCCCTTCAAAATCATTTTGTATGGTGGATGTATGGACATGGAAACTAGGTCCCTTGTGGTATGATATGAAATATGCAATATTGTAATTTTGATTTTGATAAAACATCCTATAACTTGTATACGGCTTGCATGACATGCCTTTCTCTATCATTATCCATGAATTAATTTTCAATTATGCAATGACGAAAAATCATCAGCGATGGACCATGGTGGAAAGGAGGAGAAAATCAGATTTCCATGTTGAATAGGAAGGTCCTAGGATATGTTGTGAACAAGACAAGGCAATGTATTAATAACAACACATATCTTTCTTATTAGGCACTTATGTCGGTTGATTAACTTGTCTGATTAGATGATCAAGAACCCTAATAAGGATATGTCCCAATGGTCAAGGAATTCTGATTCACCAATAAACTTTCTTGATTGGGGGATAAAAATCTTGACGGGATACATTTGGCAATTCTAATCAACCAATCAACTTAACAGATCGGGTATATTAATTGGCTAATCAGCTTACTTGATCAGATGACCAGAATATCCTGATCATGGTTAGTTTAGATGGAATGTCTTGGTCAATTTTTCTACAATACTTGTTGGCTAACATTGTCGTACTTGTTGTCATATCCTGTTTTATCGCACGTGATGATTGTTATAGTATAGATACATGTAATGGTATATATGTAATGGTGATTTCATACATATGTATTATTACATACATAAAGCCCTCAATATAAAATTATTGTTGAAATGCCTTCCAAGTGTAATATGCATGAAAACCTTATTCGACTATGTGTGGGCACGCCAAGCATGGTGTACCATCTACCTCAAGGAAGTGTGCTAATAGGTGTGTGGGTCTACCATGCAGGGTGCATATCTTATTATATTGGCCTTGGGTTGGACTTAACTAGGTGATTTAATGAGATTAAAAACCTAGAGGCATAAATATGGCATATAATTCATATGACCAATTATTGTCAAGGAGTTGGGTAGCTATCTTTTCAATAATTTCATATGATGAAATTGGTAATTGTTATCTACCTTAATAATTAAGTTATAGACGTCGATGTTGGTTGGGTAATATCATAATGTATTTTGGATTTGGCTCACTAGAAGATTGCTCGCTGTGATATTCTGAATTAACTTTGAGGTCTATTAATTTGAATAATATAGTGGGATCATAATTAATTAAAGTATAAATTAATTTCATCAAATTAGAATTTTGAAATCAAATTAACTTTTGAATCATTTTATTGACTTTTGTAACATTACATTCTATTATAGATCAATGTAAAACACAAGAACACATTTTCATTGTGATATGTCCTTAACAAAGAAAAACTTAGTGGGAATAATTACAACCAGTGGTTCAAGATGCTGAGAACTGTTCTCACACATGAGCATAACCTCTATGTCCTAGACACATTAGTACCTAACAAATTGACTCTAAATGTGCATGAAGTGAAATATTAGCTCATAGTGCCTAATGCTTTGCTCCATGAATCATGAGCTTCAAAGCAACGTGAGAACATGGATGTTATTGAGATGATAACACATCTAAGGAACATGACCAAGAATAAGCAAGGAAGGAGAGCTATGATGTACCTAAGGCACTATTTAAGTGTAAAGTGGAAGAAGGTTATCTAGTTGGATGCCATGTACTCAAGTTAATTGGTGGCGTGGAAAGTCTTACAAGACTAGGATTTACTTTGGATCAAGAGTTGCCCATATATGTAATCACACAATCATTTTCAGATTCATACAAGCTATATGTCATGAAATATAACATGAACAATTTTGATAGGCCATTAACTGAGCTACTTCACATGTTTAGAACTATTGAGGGGAAAATGAAATACAAGCCCAAATCCAACTGATGGTTAACAAAGGAAAAGGAAAGTCCAAGGGCAAGGTTATACATAAGGAAGGTTGTAAAGCTAACCCAAAGTCTTCTGCATTTTTAGAAAAAAAAGAGCGAGTAGGGAGGCAATATTCATGTTGTCACTAGGATGGACATTTGAAAAGAAATTGCCCTCTATACCTTGAGGGACTAAAGAACAAGAAGCAGAGGATAGAGATCTCCACTTCTCGTATATATATTATTGAAGTAATCTTATCTACTTCTTCATAAAGGGTATTGGATACCATATGTGGATCTCACATATGTTCAAATATGTAGGATCTCAAAAGAAGTAGATCCTTGAAATGAGTATAGATGAAATTATGTGTTGCAAATGGAGAAAGAATTATTGCCACTATTGTAGGCGCCTACTATTTTATCACTGCCTAGTGGGCTAGTAATAGAGTTAGAGAACAACTATTATGTTCCCGCCATAAAAAGAAATATTAATTCCATATCTTTTTTGTACAAGAATGATTTTGAGTTTCTAATAAAGAATAGTTGTATTTCCATTTATAAATATGAGATCTTTTATGTCAGCATCCCTATGTTTGATGGCATTTATTTATTGGATCTTGGGACAAATGTATATAATATATATACCAAGAAGTTAATTCTCAATTACTCAAACAAAACATATCTTTGGCACCATTGTCTAGGGCTCTTAAATGAGAAGTGCATATCTAGATTCCACAAAGATGGTTATCTGGACTCTACTAATTTTGAAACAATGGAGATATGAGAGTCTTGTTTATTGGGGAGGATGAAAAAAGCGCCTTTTTTGTAAATGATGAGAGAGTGAATAACTTATTAGGACTCATACTTAATAATGAATATGGGCCTTTTAGCACAAGTGCTAGAAGTGAATATCCGTACGTCATTACTTTCTACTTGTGACTTTAGTAGGTTTGATTATGTTTATCTAATGAAACACAAGTCAGCATCCTTTGAAAAGTTCAAGGAACTAATGAATGAAGTACAACATCCAGAATCAAAGCAATTCAATCTAGTCGAGGTGGTGAATACCTAAGCCAAGAGTTTGAGGTTTAATGTGTGCATTTCATATTGACTTTTTCTATAATCTCACACACAAATTCAGTTCATTTTGCATTCCTTTAGCCTCTATTCATATTTATCTTGCCACATTTTAGTTATTTTTGCTTATCACATGATGTTTATTGCTGATACACACTTAAAGTGATAAATTGGATATAGTTCAACTCAAATCTGACCCCAAATGGACTTCTCCCTAACTTGTAGCTGATTCAGAGTTTATTTCTACAGAAACAACATTGAACACCACGTCTTATGTAAGACACGATGTGTCCTTTCCTAGAAATCTTCGCTAGATGAAGAACACATTGTGTGGTATTTAACACACAACATGTGAGTCTTCAGTGGCCCCAATGCCAAAACATAGCATAACTCAAACACGTCGTGTCTGAATTAGGGCACATTGGGTCTACAAGACCAGAAGGTCGGCTACAACTTGCTGCCAACGCACACGACGTGTGTTAATTCGAACACACCATGTGCCTTTTGCCTGAAATGACTACAAAAGAAAGTTACACATTGTATCTTATTTAACACACGTCGTGTACCTCACAGCAACAGTAAGACCCAACAGAACTACATAACGGGACATGATGTGTTCTCTATTTGACACGCCGTGTCACTATCCGTTTTTGCAGAAACAAGAGCAACCACTCCTCATTTTTAAAGATCAATGTAACCCAATGGGTGGTTAGCTCTCACCATTTTGAAGGTGTATTTCATCCAAGAGAAGTTCTAGAGCTAAGGAGGGTGATTTTGGGGTAGAATAAGGTGGTTTCTTGGCAAAGAACCTCCATTCTGCTTCATTTCTTCTCCATTTCTTCCTCGAAGATGCATCAGAGCTCACTCCTTACACTTGAGCTTTTCGGGACAGAAGATTGTCCAAGTTGGAGCAGTTCCAAGGGTGGAATTTCGTCCTCTATCCATAGTTCTACTTCCCTTTGGCTACATCTTTGGTTCCTTTAGCTTTTGTCTTCTCTTAAGCATGCAAAACTCTAAAATTTCTGCATCATTTCTGTGCATCTACATTATGGACGAGTAGAACTCTTTTCTTGGGCATGGGAGAGTAACTCCTATGCCATTGTTCATGTGAAATCAAAATCTATGTTTATTTGTGGTTAATTTTGCCTTTACATGGATGTATATGGTGTTTCTTGCTTGTATGTTTGGCTGGCCACTTTTCATACTTGTTTTATGCTTACCTTGTGCTTTGGGAGAATGAATGAGGAAGTAAGGAATAGAATCCATGGAAGTATGCTCTTGACCACGGGAGTAGCTTGAGAATATTGAGGGTAAAGTTGTGTTTGATACTAGGCATAGACATAGGAGCGTTATGCAAGTTGAGAACCATCTCGTGACATTGGGAAATGCACAACTATGACAACCTCGCTGCTTGTTAATAGCAATCTTGATTTCATAGTATATATGATATGATGGTATGGTAATGAAATCTAATGTACACGCCTTTAATTTCTTATTCAACCCTTTAACTTTTAGCTTTTGATTTTGCTAGCTTTCTATATCTATAAATAACCTAAATTTTGTAAACCAACTTGGATGAATGAAAGTTAGCGAATTTGCATCTAACTAGCCTAGATTCTTGTATTCGACACTCAACTACACTGAACCGTACACTTGCGGGTATCTAGTGAGTTGAGATCTCTTTTTTAAAACTCCCAACAAGTTTTTGGAGCCGTTTCCGGGGAGCTATGGTGCTTTTTAGTTAGAGTAGATAAGTTAAGTAGTAATGAGACTAAGTCAATATTTCTACATTTCATATCATGGTATCTCTTAGCCTTTGTGAATCACACTCAATTTTTACTTTTCAGGGTGCATGCGTCGCTATAAGAGGGGTCTACAGACACCCATATTTTTGGGCCCTGAGATAGAGTGGCCTTTCAGTAGTCGTAGAAGAGAAAGGAGGAGTGAGAATTCTACAAATCTAGGAGAATCACATCCTTCATCAGCGCAATCTTCACCTTCACCACCGCCTATACCCGGTCCTCTTCAAGAATCAGATATGGAGGATAACTTCCCACCCCAGGAATTTTCTATGTCGGTCTCCATTAATATATGGGGGGCTATTGATCATCCTAGAATAGAGGCCAATAACTTCTCCATCATCCCTATAATCATGTAGATGATCCAACAAAATTGATTCAGGGAAACTCCTATGGAAGATCCAAATCTTCACATAGCAGAGTTTCTACATTACATGAACACTTTTAAGATTAATGGTGTTCCAACAGAGGGAGTGTGCCTACTCCTATTCCCATTCACTTTGTGAGATCAAGCCAAGGCATGGCTCTCCTCACTCTCTAAGAATTCTATTAAAACTTGGGATGACCTGATGAATGCTTTTCTGGCTAAGTATTTTCCACCTAGCAAGATGGCCCAACTAAGGATTCAAATTACAAACCTCAAGCAACAAGAAGGGGAGATGCTTTGTGAGACATGGGAGAGGTTAAAGGATCTCCAATGCCTATTCCCTCACCATGGTTTGACAAAATGGCTGCTTCTACAAACTTCCTACAAGGAGTTGTTCTGCAATACCCGTATGACCATAAATGCTACTGGAAATGGAGCCTTGATGAACAAGTTGTATAGTGAAGCCTACACCATTATTGAAGACATGGAACTCAATCATATCCAATGGAGTTAAGAAAGGACCAATTAGCCATTCTCTTCCTCCAATTCAAGTGAGACGTCCAACGGGAAACATACTGTAGATGTCATAGACTTGATTGCAACTAAGCTTGATGCCTTAACCCAGAAATTTGAAAGGCTTACTACTCACTCAGTCCAAGCATTCGAGCAAGTATGTGAGGCTTGTGGAACATCTGGTCATAATTCTGCTTCTTGTTTTGCACCACAATTGAATGTCACTAAAGCACTAGAGCATGTCAATGCAGTAGGAAATTTCGACAATGGACAAGCCTACAATCCCATTTCGGAAACCTATAACCTGCGATGTAGAGACCATCCTAATTTCTCTTATAGAAATAACAATTCGCAGAACCAACAACAATGCCAAGCTCAAGGTCAACAACCTATGAAAACCCATCAACTGATGAATGCTAACCACCAACAACCACTAGAGTAAAATTCTAACAGCAGTAGGAACCTCAATCACTTTCAGTAAGTACCTCATCCATCGTAAAATCAAGCTTAGAAAGCCTCCTTGAGACCTTTGTCACCACCCAAATCCAACAAAATGATGAGTTTTGGGAAAATGGCAACATATTAAAAGATGCTATCACATAGATGTCATGTAAGGTAGATGGAATTGTTACTCACACCAAAATGCTAGAGAATCAGATAGCTCAACAAGCATTAGCCGACCAAGGAACGTCTTCAAGATCTTTACCAAGTCATCATGTCATGAACCCCAAGGAGACTTGTAAATCTATGACCTTGAGAAGTGAAGCAGTCATAGGAGGATCCGCACCGCCATCCAAGAGGAAATTTGTAAAGAAAGCTGACACTATTGTTGAAGATATCACTGAAAATCAAAGGAAGAAATATGCTGGAAATATGTAGAAAGGTGATTCATCTAGCAAGCCAACTGCCCCTTTTCCCCAAACGTTTGCTAACACGAAAGATGACATGAAGCTCAAAAAATTTATGGACATTCTGAACAAGTTGTATGTAAATTTGCCCCTAGTTGAAGTCATATTTGAAATGCCCTCCTACGCCAAGTTCATAAAAGATATCCCAACAAAGAAGAGGAGATCTGAATAGGTAGAAATTGTTATGCTTTCTGAAAGGCTAAGATCCATTATCCAGAACCGTATGCCACCGAAATTAGATCAACAAAGAGCCTTTACTCTCCCTTTCAAGATAGGATATTCCACTTTAGATGAAGGCCTTGTTAACCTTAGAGCTAGCATTAGCTTGATGCCCTTCACTTTGTGGGAGAAGCTAGATTTGGGAGATTTGAAGCCTACATCTATGATAATTAAGCTAGCCGACCTCTCAATTAAACACCTGAGGGGAGTGATTGAGGATGTCCCTATTCAGATAGGAAAGTTATTTATTCCATGTGATTTTGTGGTCTTAGACATGAATGAAGACCCAACCAATCCAATCCTTTTCGGTAGACCTTTCTTGCGCATTGCAGACTATTTAGTCAATGTTAGGGAAGGAAAGCTCACTGTTAGGGTGGGAGATGAGGAACTAATATTTTCAGTCTATGATGCCATGAAGGCACCCAACTCCAAAGAGTACCTTTGTCTCATTGATACCATTGATACATTGCTTTAAGAGAAAAATAATTGCATTGAAACTGCCTTAGATGATTTGGAAAAAAATGAAGCAAATAACATTCTCAATGAGGAGAGTCTTGAAACTTTAGAGACTCCAACAAGTGAAGAAGACTCAAAGAAGAATGAAGGAAAAAACACCACAACTCAAAGAAAATAGGTAGAACTAAAACCCCTCCCACCGGTGTTAAGGTATGCTTTCTTAGGCCCAAACTCTTCCTCTCCTGTCATTATAAATGTTGAATTGAACATGATCAAGAAGAAAAACTTTTAAATGAGCTTAGAAGCTACAAAGATGTGATAGGTTATTCAATTGATGACCTCAAAGGAATTAACCCATCCATTTGTATGCATAGGATAGTTTTGGAAGAGAACGCCAAACCATTCATATACCCCCCAAGAGACTTAACCAAAACATGATGGAAGTGGTAAAAAAGGAAATCTTAAAACTTAAAGATGTTGTAATCATCTATCCAATAAGTGACAGTCCTTGAGTGAGTCCCATACATGTTGTGCCTAAGAGAGGAGGAACAACTGTAATTAGAGGAGGAAATGATGAACTAATACAAACAAGAATCATCACTGTGTGGCGAATGTGCATTGGTTATAGAAAATTGAATAAAGCCACCAGAAAAGATCATTTCCCTCTACCTTTTATTTATTCGATGTTTACAAGACTTGCTCACCACTCCTATTTTTTCTACCTTGATGAGTATAGCAGATTCTTTTAGATTCCCATCTATCCATCCGATCAAGAAAAGAACATATTTACTTGCACATATGGAACTTATGCATATAGGCGGATGCCCTTTGGGCTCTGCAATGCTCCCGCTATTTTTAAAGGTCTATGATGGACATTTTTTATGATTACATTGAAAATATCATGGAAATAATTATGGATGACTTTAGTGTCTACGACAATTCATTTGATGATTGTTTGTTAAATCTAACTAAGGTTTTGTAGAGATGCCAATAAGTCAACCTCGTGCTCAATTGGGAGAAATGCCACTTTATGGTGAAGACTGGTGTCATTCTAGGACATGTTATTTAGAATAAAGGAATTGAAGTGGATAAAGCTAAAGTGTAGGCTATGGAAAAGATGTCGGCTCCCACCAATGTGAAGGAAATTAGCATCTTTTTGGGCCTTGAGGGATTCTACATGAGACTTATTAAGGATTTCTCAAAGATCAGAAAGCCTCTATGTTCTTTATTAGAAAAACATGTCGAGTCTGTCTTCAATGATGATTGTCAAACTGCCTTCCGGAAGTTAAAAGATGCTCTAGTTTAATCTCGAATTATCTAACCACCAGATTGGAGTTCTCCCTTTGAAGTGATGTGTGATGCCATCGACTATGCCATAGGAGTCATCTTAGGACAAAGAAAAGACAACAAACTCCATGTTGTACACTACGCAAGTAAGACCCTTGATGAAGCACAAATCAACTATACTACTACATAAAAGGAGATGCTTACTGTTGTTTATGCATTTGATAAATTCAGACAGTATCTAGTGGGCTCTAAGGTCATTGTGTATACGGACCATGCTTCTATAAAATACCTTATGAGCAAGAAAGATGCCAAACCTCGTCTCATCCACTGGATATTGCTACTTCAGGAGTTTGACAAATCAAAAACAAGAAGGGAACCGAGAATAGTGTAACTGATCATCTCTCACATCTTTCTACTAGTATCGAAGACAAAGTTCCTAATGATGACAAGTTTCCCATTGAGAATCTGTACGCAATAAACTCTGTTGTTTTGCCATGGTTTGCCGATTTTGCAAATTACCTGGCTACATGATGTCTTCCATCCGATCTCACTTACCAAAAAAAGAAGAAGTTCCTTCATGATGTTAAATTCTATTATTGGGACAAACATCCTTTGTTCAAGCAACACACAGATGGACTCATCAGGAGATGTATCCCAAATGAAGAAATTGGTAGTGTGATTTTTAGACTGCCACTCCTCTCCCTACGGCAGACACTTTGGAGCAAACAAAACTACAACTAAGATCCTTCAAACCGGTTTTTATTAGCCAATTTTATTCCGTGATGTACACACATTTGTCAAAGCTTGTAACAATTGCCAAAGAGCTGGAGGAATCTCAAGGAGGGATGAACTGTCATTAAATTCAATTCTAAAAATAGAAGTCATTGATATGTGGGGCATAGATTATATGTGCCCTTTTCCATCCTCTTGCAACTACAAGTTTATCTTAGTGGCATGTGATTATGTTTCCAAATGGGTGGAGGCAATCCCTACTCAAGCTCCAGATGCAAAATCGGTCATAAAGCTATTCTCGAAGATCATCTTCCCCAGATTTGGAGTTCCAAGAGCAATAATATCATAGAGTGGCAACCATTTTAATGAAAGAAATTTCAACATCCTGCTTAACAAGTATGGAGTGAAGCATAAGATGTCCACACCTTATCATCCTAAGAGCTCAGGTCAAGTGGAAATCTCAAATAGGCAACTAAAGGCCATCCTAGAAAGTCTCCAGTTCAAGGAAGGATTGGGCATTGAAGTTAGACAATGCATTATGGGATTACATGATAACTTTTAAAACTCCTATTGGTACAACTCCTTTCAAACTTGTTTACAATGAATCATATCATTTACCTCTAGAATTGGAGTACAAGGCACTATGGGCAATCAAATTCCTAAAATATGACCTCAAGAAGGTAGGAGAGAAAAGATTGCTGCAACCCCAAGAGTTAGAGGAACTAAGAATAAAGGCTTATGAGAACGCCAAGATTTATAAGGAAAATAATAAAAGATGGCATGACAAAATAATCAAGGTCAAAGATTTCAAAGAAGGAGACCAAGTTCTGTTGTTCAACTCCAAAATCAAGTTCTTTCTAGCAAAATTAAGATCCAAGTGGCCCAGGCTGTTCTTAGTCTTACAAGTATATCCATATAGGACAGTGGAGCTACAAGGGAAGCAATCAACTTTCAAAGTCAATGGACAAAGATGCAAGTTGTACACTGTCGGAGAATAAATTGACAAGGGAGCCTCTTGCTCCCTCCAAGATGCTTAACCAACAAGTTGTAGAGTCTTACTCTGGACTTTAAATGGAGGAACTCGTGGGAGTTGACCCCACATTAGGATAGATTTTTCTTTCAGTATTTTGAGTTAAGGACAATCTTTAATTTCCTAAAATAAATTTTTCATGGATGAATGTAAAAATTTAGACGCTTATATTTACATCTCATCACTTCTGCAAGTGCTGGTCAAAAGACAATTTCTACAAAAATTCATACCAACACACCATGTCAGCCTTGACTGAAGGAACAATATGAGTAGATTATTAAAAGGACATGATGTATCGTTCATCGAAACATCGTGTTGTTATCAGTAAAAAATGCACCATTATCATCTGGAACATCACACGACATGTGCAATATAGAACACGACGTGTTCTTTGTTTACAAAAATGGGCATCATGTTTCTGGAATCAAACACGTCGTGTCCTAATTCACACATGTTGTGTCTTTATCAGTGAAGAAATCTAAACTTTGGCTTCTGCAATCACACACGACATGTGTTAAAAGGCACATTTTGTGTACTTTTCAGGGCAAACGTTGCTAAAAAGGGGATGATAGTTTCTGCAGGAAGACACAGCGTGTCCTAAAAGAGACACATTGTGTCCTTTAATGAGAAAGGGGATTTTTAACCCTAACCCCAAACCATCTCTTTTGCTCTCACAACACTCAAACTCTCAAAGAGTCATGTGCATCTGTCGTGTTCTAGCTGAGCAGCCGTGTCCTCCACATCAAGCCACCTCTCCATCATCTCCTCTGACTAAATTCTACTGTAGCCACAACTATGCCCTCCCCATGAAGCTCTCTCTCCCTCTCCTTCCAAGAAATGGATCACCTTGAGCAAGCCCCCACCAATTTCCACCACCGGAAAGCATAACTCTAGGGAGAGCAAGTTAGATCATTGTCTACGCCATCATTCTCACTTCTCCTTCATCCTCCACCAAAGATACGACAAAATAGTCCGCCATGTTTGAGACAAAGACCATGTGCAACTACCGTGTCCATCAAGCCATTGCTCCTCAATCCACCGTTGTCCTCTAGGTACACGACATGTTGCAAAATGCACACATCATGTCTACAATCAGTTCAGCCTACATTTCTGCTACACTACATGACGTGTTGTAAAGCAAACACAACGTGTTGAAGGTCATTTTAGCAAGATCCAAGCAGCAATGGAACCCGTTAAGCAAACTTCCAACCGCAAGTATGGAGCAAGCTCTTCATCGGCCCTAGCCTACATATCTATGACCAAGTTTAGGGTCATAGCTGAGGAGGACCCTACCTACCAATTCCTCATCTCAAGGAGGGTGCTACCTACACGTTTTGCATGTGAGCAAACTCTCAACACCCTGGGATTCCAACATGAAGTCATCGTGCACCTGAAGGAACTCGACCAACATTACCTCTAATGTTCGGTAACAAATACTTACCCCCGCCTCGTATATGAGTTTCTGACTACTCTTGCCATAGAGAACGATCCTCGGAAGAAGTTGGAACCATATTCAATCATCCGTTTCTATCTATTGGGTCGAGGCTTCAAGCTCACCTTCAAATGATTATGTAAGGTTTTAGAGTACCGTTACGAAGGGGCACTGAGCTTCCCTCCAACTTTTGACAATGATGAATTCTAGTCTGAGATCACTGATGAAGGTCGTCATGATGCCAAAAAGTCTAGGGCATCTACTATTCACAACCCCATATTCAGATATGTCCACTGCCTTCTCAGCACATGGGTTTTTTGCAAAGAAAGAAACTCAGGGAGTGTGTGGAAAATAAGATTTATTCTTTCTGTGGGGCATGGTGTATGATTCTAAGATTAATGTAGGGTACTACATTCTTACCAGGTTCTTATACATCAAGAAAATGAAGAAGAGAGAATCTGGGGATATCATGTGTGGGGATTGAATTATCCTTATTGCCAATAAGCTCGAGGTGGACCTAACAGGTCTAGAGGCTGCACTAGGTAGAAACCTGGTAGATATTCAATACCTTCTATCCATAATATTGATCTCTAGAATTCCTAATGATGACACTAGTTTCAGACAGTTCCTTGATGACTACCAGTACATCAACATTCCAGACTTGGAAAATATCACATTGACAAACAAAGACAACAAGAAGGTAATTCTTACTGGCCCAGATGATGCAGAGGCACATAAAGGACCACAAGATACTGAGGCGCCCCCTACATGTCCACTACCTCCCTTGACAAGAACTCAGACGAAGTACTCTTGGTCAAGGCTTGATGTCAGGCATCTCTACGGGTACGTGCAACATCGGTTTGACCACATAGATGGTCGCGTAGACCTCATGGGTCAGTAGTATTTTGTTATGCATGACATGATCCAATGCATGGATATGTGGAACATCTTCAAAGCCACTATCCAATGCCTCATCAGCACCACACTACACCTCAGTGACACTACCCTACATATTAGCCGCCACAGCCTAAGTCTGCTCTAAAGTGCATGCTCGTCGACAATTCAGATGATATTGATCTTGTCAACCAGTACTTACCTGCTAGTCATGGGGGCGCTGGCCCCTCCTACTGATGCCATCCCATGACAGGTACCCAATTCTATTTTCTTTGAGTTTGATTACTATGGTGAGGCTACTGTAATTTCAAGCTTAGGGAGGATGCGACCGGACGGTAATGTAGTTGCTTTTGTTGTTTTTATTCAGTTCTTTAGTTAATCTTGTTTTTAAGTTCTACTTTTTCTTTTTCCTTTGGCAAGTTCAATATGATGTGAGACTCAATTTATGTAATGAACTATTTCTTCACAAGTTTGAACCATCTTGTACTCTTGCACACAATCTATCATTTTAAGGAATTGTTAAAGAGCATGCATGAATCAAATGTAACCCTTTGGCGGTCAACATGTGCTTAAGTCTGGTTTATACTTGTAGCTCGAATATTCACCTTTCATATCTCTGATTGCTTAAAACATGTATCGGTCTCATATTTTTATGAGTGAATCAACTTTATACCTTTAATTAGGATACATGATTCCCTCGCCAAGCTCTTAGGGCATACACAACCTGTTACGACCCCACTTCCTGATAACCCCCAATTAAGGGAGACCAAGAGGTTGAAGCCGCACCCATTAATCCAGGATCAAAGGTTCGACATATAACCCTAAACAATTATTAAATTCTAACAGACTATACTGAAAATGGTAATAAATTTTTTTCTTTACATACCTTTTGAAAACTTGGATCTCTAAACTTCTATCCACACCAATACTAATCTATATAATCCTCTTTTGCACTTTAATTCTCTTTTAGTATTACATGTGCCACTTTACTGTTTGTTCTTTTCATTGTACCTAAAATGCCGACAAACAAAACGTCGGTCAGCCGAAGCTGGTATGTGGAGGAAACAGATAATGTTCAATTATGTTAACAATATAATCATTCAATTAATCATTTAACAATCAATATTATGTTTTAAGCCATACAACTCAATCCATACATATTCTCGAACTCTGGGTTGTCCCTGCAGTGGACATAGATTTCACCTCTCTTTTAGGTAATAGAGTCGCATGGCACTACCCGAAGGTAGCCCAATATCTAACTCAATGTGACTTGATGGTCCTACCTCCATGGTAGCCATGTACTAAGTCATCCATAGACCTGATGGACCTACCCAATAGGTAGCCATATACTAGGTCACCCATAGACCTGATGGACCTACCCAATAGGTAGCCATGTACTAGGCCTTTCTCTAACCTGATGGACCTACCCATAGGCAGCCATGTACTAGGTTAGCTATTATGCCACAGAGAGAACCAGGATCTGAGTTTGTAGGCATATACTCTTTGTGATAGTCATAGCCACATTATAGTTGCATGAACTAAATAAACATCCAACAGTTTATTTAAAGCAACCGGTAAAACATTCGGAAATCACCGTGAAACTAAAACGGTTATTCATAAGCGTAACCACATACCTGTCCAGTAGATTTCTCAAGCTAATATCAATTCCAACCAAGAAAGCAATCCAAGGAAGTAATTCAACCACATATTCAAGAATCCTGAAAAACACATGTATTCCATTTACTACACACTTTATCAAGATTCTTTCTATCCAACTTGAAATCGCTTCCTAAGGTTTCTGTATCCATTTTAGGGTTTCATTTTGCATTTAGGGTTTTCCTTCATCCTTTACCATATTAAACCCTATATTTATGCCATTACTCACAAACCCTAATTATCTCATCTATTCTTCAATATTAAGGTTATCTTAACCAAAATATAATCCTATTTTCATATTATAGGCACATTAATCATCAATTAAGCTTCTTTTTCATTAAAGCTACTATTTTATCCTTTTAATCCATAATGAGATCATTATCTGCATCAAACATCAATTTCCAAGTTCATTAGGGTCAAATTAACATATGAACTCATTTGTCATAACTCTTACCTTTTATTCATGAGAAAACCCTAATTACTACATTTTGGGTTTTATCCATAATTAGGAACTTTTATATTCAAACTGGATAACTCTATCCTATTCATGGATTTTCACAATTAAAACCATTAAAAGGCATATTTTCCCAAATTAGGGTTTTCAAGCTCATTAGTGCATAATCATGCACGAAACCCTAAATTATACTAAATATATAAAAAGATCATATTTTTAAATCCTATTTTCTCTTTCATTAACCACAGGTTAATATCAACTCCAATGATTCATTAAACCCTATTAATCACCCTAATCATATCAAAGTAGGGTTTCTTTAAACATCATTATGCTAAAGTTACTAATCTCTATTACTTTTCGAATTTCACACATAATCAGGCTCCAATTATATTTTTAATGGATTCCTCTCATTTTTCTGAGCAATTTGATATATAATTTCACCATATTACGAGTTACTAATAAAGAGATATGATTTATATAAACTCAACTTACCCGGACCAATCAGGAACTGCCATGTCATCGTTTCCATGCAAAGCGGCTCTCTTTTAAAACATAACCAATTTATGAAAACGCCCCCGTGTAAGTCGATCAGGTCAGCACACCCACGAGGGGTAGAAGCGTCCAACTGCCCTGGTCATCTTCCACCTCCGATCTGCCCTACTTGGCCGTGATTTGCAGCCCTACATGGGGCTTTCTTCTCCTCCCTAGGCCTCGAACCTCGCAACCCAACCTTGCCCTCGGTCCTCCGCCCTTCTGCACAGCTGGGGCGCCTCCTGGTTGCGGCCAGCGTGGTCAGAAACCTGCACCACATGGCTCTTCTTGTGGCCGTTGCTGCAGCCTATAGGTCACTGCTGCACGCGTTCTAGGACCCATCCTTGACGGAGAAGATTCTCTCTGGTACCATGGCACTCTCAGCCCCCATCTAGATGCTTCCTCCGCTCTCCATTGATCCAGGGTAGGCACCCACTTCGTGGCTAGGGTTTGTTTGAAGAAGATGAAGAAGAGGAAGAAGGAAGAGAGAGAGCTTTGAGGAACTTCTCTGGAACTCGATCCAGAGGTTTTCCCCCCTTATATAGGGGTGGCAACCAGCTCTAAGACGACTATCTATGTGTCAAAACGTTCTATTCCCAAAAGGATTTGTATTCCTTCATGAAGAAGTATTTTCTTCTCTCTCTCTTTCTCTCTTTCCTTATCCTTTTGATACTCCCCTTTTCTTTAGATATTAGGAATTCGAAATTCCTCTCCTTTACTCTCTTTATTTGCTTTTTAATCCATAGGAACGAAAACATGTTTCCTTTTTAATAGAAAACACCATCTTTTGAAAATAACACAAAATCCCTTAATAATGAAACACATTATCATCTTATTTTGCCTTTTTAGTATTTTGTCTTTCTTCCCTCTTTATTGGGACTCCCTGGATCCCAAGATACTCCATTATTTCGAAATTCCTTTTATTGGATACTTATTATCCTTCTAGATGCATCTTTATGCATGATTTCACATTATCTTATTTATTTCTCATTTAAATATTCCTTTTTGAGGATTTATTTTTGTTTCTCTTTTATTTTCCTCATTGACATTCCTTTTATCATTAGAAATTTCATGGATACGAAATTCCACAATGGATCACCTAATTATACCTTTTCCCCCTTATTTCCAACATTTTCACATTATTTCCAATTTCTTTCTCTAATAAAGAAATACATAATTAATCTTTTCTTTTTCTTATTGCTTTTCTTTGCAACTTTAGACTCCTTGGAACCCAAGGAATCCAAGAGGCACGAAATCCTCTCTGGATTTGCCTTCTAGAGGTTTCCACATATTTCTTTTCTTAAAATTCAATTATCCATTTACTAATTGAATTCTCTTTGTTATTTTCCTTTTTATTGGGCCCAATAGCCAATAAAGCCCACACATCAAACAACAAGGCTATTTTAAACGAAATCCAATTATTCTTAACCAAATATATGATTATTTGTTCAAACATCTTTAATATGAGAAATTACATTTCTCACTACTTGAACCCAAAAATTGGGGTTATAACATCCTTCCCCTCTTATAGGAATTTTGTCCTCAAAATTCAAACAAGCAAACAAACAATTCAGGATAAGACTTTTCCATGTCCATCATTGGCCCCTATGTGGCTTTGCCTTACCCATGGCACTTCCAAAGAACCTTTATCACCACTTATTCTTTTCTCTGAGTCCTTTCATCCTGGCGTCTATAAACTACACAGGTGACTCAGGCCATTTCAGCCTCCCTTGGGGCTCACTAGGTTCATTGCTTAGCACATGGTCGGGGTACCTCACATAGCGCTCTAAATTGAACACATGGAAAACATCCCACATTACTTTATCCTGAGGGGTAGGGTCAAAACCTAACCATCTCCACCCATCCATCTCTAATGGACCCATGTATCGGGGACTCAGCTCTCTTAGCTATAACTTAGAGGGGTCGGATTTTCATGTTACATTTTCTCCCACAGTGAACTGCATGTCAGTCTACTTTGCATCTGCTTACGACTCTTATCGTCTCTAGGCTCCTTTCAGCCATTTCACGATCAAAGTGACTTTATCTACACGCACTGTGGTCCTTTTTCTAACCATCATATGGTCCTTTCACCAACATCACCTTACTGAAGTGGTGACTGACACAACCTCCCTTACAGAGCTTCATATAAAACCCGATACTGGCTATGGTGGTTATTGTCACATATTTCATAGGACAAGAACTGTCTCTAGTTATCACCCTGAACGAGCACACATGCCCTCATCAGACCCTTTAGTCTGGATCATACTAACCATAGTTAGGGGTGATAAACTATACTAACATAGAGTTCTTCCTATACCTACTTCCACTTTATGGAAGTGAACCTTTAGGTCAAACTCAAGAACCTTTGAACTTGCTTCATGGTGTAGTTGAACCATACCTAGATATGTCCCTTAACCAAACTCTTCTAGGTAAGGCGACCTACCGTAACCCATATTGTATCTCGACCTTCTTTGGCCCAGGGAAGACCTATCACAAAAACCATAGTGTTGAGCTCCCATTCCCTCTCAGGGACTCTTTTGTCCTCTATATCGATACACTGGGTTACTGGGGTTCGTCCTTTACCTCCTGGATTGCATGGCCATAAACCACATGCAACCTCATCCTAAGCATCTAACGTGCTATTGCCATTTACCATGGTGTATCAAGATTTCCTGTATGTCATGATTCTTTCCAGATCAATTCCTTCGAAACCCTAAACCACTCTTGTCAGGGTTTCATCACCTTCTTTTTCAAAGAAGTACATCTGAGGTTTTACCACCATCCTTTCATTGCATCGAGGACTAGACTGGCTAACCAAACAACCTCTTATCCTTTCAATGTATCTTGTTACATCTGAGTGTTATCCAAACACCCCTCCTTTCCAAACTTAGGGTTAGCCAAACAACCTTTTCTAACTTCTAGTCAAACAAGTCTTAACCAGAGCATACATTACCACTTCTCATCCTTAGGTATTAAGTAACATTGAAGACATACACTTCCAAGTATTTCACTTATTATAATACCTCCAACTATATGTTTATCTTCATAAGAACACTCTCGGATTCCATCATCATGGTGATCAAACTCAACCTGGTATAACTTGTAAGTTCCACATAGCTCATGATAAAAACATCCTCATAAGGGGACTACCTCATTCCTCTTAGTGTTTACCAACCATCCATGTATCATTCACCTTACCAGGGTAGATATCTTCTCTATCCCCATTTCTCGTGGCAACGTTCCAACCTACATCATCTCTTGTCCTTGGTGTATGACATGCATAATGTCCTATCTCTCACCCCCATAACAAGAGGAAATAAGCAGTTGGCTGCAGTCCAAATACAGAGTTCTTCCTGTTCCAAGAGTAGAGATGGTACATCCCACCTTTCCAGTACACCTTTAAATATAAGTTGCAACGTGCCACATATGTCTCTTCGTCACAAACATCATGATATCAAACTAGTCTTGAACCTACTGAGGTTTATATCCTTGGTCATCTCCTCTAGGTCTATAGGGTACCGACTCTTTTGGGGTCATCCCTCTTCCGTCATGCATCAAGAGAGTGCCCTACTCATCTGCCCTTTGGGTCTCATGACTTCATGAAGGTGATCAATCTCCTAACCCATGGCCCTCAGACAATGGTAGCTGTTACCTCCCGACCCTATGGTCATGTGCAACTGGGGAATTAGGCAACTCCTACTTTCATCGGTCTTATCCATACCTGACCCTAGGATAGACTTGGGATTTTCCATTATAGTACATGTTCACTTAGAACCTTACCCAAGTCTTCATCATCTCTCTTTCTGCATTCATGGGTTGACTCTCATCCGTTCATAGGCATTATGGCAACTTGTCTACCTTGGTCAAGCCCCATACTGGTTACCTCCATGGTAACACATTCACATGCAACAGAGATGGATATCTATGGGCCTGTAGATTCATTTTCCTAACATGTACTTTTCACTTAGCTTCTCAAGATCCTTTGAGACCTCTTTAGGTCACCTTAAACTAACAAAACTAATATACACCCTACCAAAGGGATCCTTCTCCCAGGATGGGAGGAAAACTATCTCTTGACAACAAGGTCACAAAAGCTCTTAGGTCTAGGGTTTACATCTACATGAGCCTACTTAACCCTAGCAAGCTATTAAGGTACCAGCAGATCACTTACTGTACCATGCTAGGTCATACTTGTCCTCTTTCCTCAATGTTGGATCAGGATCATACCTTTCTTTATCATCAACCTAGCTGTGAGCGGTTCATAAAACACACCTTAAACTTAAGGGGCTTCTCTTTTCCTCTATTCATGTGGATTACCATGCTTGCTTCCTTAGGTACACCACTTCCCCTCTTAGGCCTAGGAACCCTAGGTTCAGTGCATGCTCCTTCTCTTAACTACGAACCAAGCATGCAAAAGGAATGACATGCACTTATTGTCATCCTTCAACTCGAGCAAGACTTAGGGTTGGGTCCTCCTTAAAGACAACCAACAGGGTACAAGGCTTCTTAACCTACTACAAAACCTTTCTAAGTCTAAGGAACTCTTCTTCTTACCTTATAAGGTAAACATATCTACCATAGGCACGTAGGCACCAGATGCTTCATCTTCATTTTCTAGGGTTGGTACCTCTAAAGGCAACCAAGATATCATCAACTTTCAGGGATCGATCATGAGGCAACCATTATCATCCATTATTTAGGGTTTTAGGCTTCCAACCTTTTTGCGGGGTTTCCTGCTCTCTCTAGAGCTAACCCTACATCCAACCTCACCATTAGAG
Source organism: Alisma plantago-aquatica (assembly GCA_963693085.1). Taxonomy (NCBI): domain Eukaryota; kingdom Viridiplantae; phylum Streptophyta; class Magnoliopsida; order Alismatales; family Alismataceae; genus Alisma; species Alisma plantago-aquatica. The sequence continues at coordinate 989,050,690 of OY856413.1, forward strand.
GTCCTTTCTTCATGAAGGATCATCCTCAAAACATGCTCTACATGGGTGAAACCTAAGTTCGAACTTATGGTTGCGCATGATCATCCAGGGTTTCATCCTACTGTCAGCATTATGACGTACCCTAGGTTCTATCTATGCCCTACTGGTACAAGCCCATAGGGTTTCTATGGCCCTTCACTAACATCATCATCTAAGGAGCTATCATTTACCCTAACATGCACGACCCTTCCCAGGGTTGGGTTGCCAAAGGTGTTAGGTCACCCATGGATCCTATGGCATCCCAAAGACATGTCCTTTCAAACACCTGGTCCAACTCATCTCTCTCTAACCATCACTTAGAGTTAGGGTTAGTATCATCCTCAATGGATGTGCTAGGTCTCTACTTACAATGGAGATCTCTATCTCCAAGACTAACTGATCCTCCTAACAAGAATGTCTAGCCTCAGGTCTCTTCTGAGGACATGACAACTTATGTCATACGACCTAAGCATGTATCTATTATTTATTTTGCGCTTAATATATTAAGCTTATGTCCATGACATCTTATTTACATGCCTTTCAATAATTTAGTGGAGGATTCCTTAAACTTTATTAACCTTACCCATACCTCAGGAGGGTGAGGAGAAGAAAGAAAACCCTAATCCTTCAGGTCCTTATCAGAATTTTATGATGAGAAGGGATGAATGAGATGAGAAGTCCTAAAGGTATCTTATTTCGATTCATACCTAAGACTTTGGCCAGGCGGTCACACGGGTCCGGGAGTCCTCATATTCTGACTAGCGGTGCGGAGGAAAATCTTGCCAGCCCCCGGTCGTGATCCCTTTCTAGACACCTCCGTCTTTCGGATACTCCTCTAATAACTCCCTTGGGTTCTATGGATTTTGTAAAATTTAATAATTATTAATGGTTAAATGAGGAACCTACGCTCTGATACCAAATGTTACAAACCCACTTCCTGATAACCCCCAATTAAGGGAGACCAAGAGGTTGAAGCCGCACCCATTAATCCAGGATCAAAGGTTCGACATATAACCCTAAACAATTATTAAATTCTAACAGACTATACTGAAAATGGTAATAAATTTTTTTCTTTACATACCTTTTGAAAACTTGGATCTCTAAACTTCTATCCACACCAATACTAATCTATATAATCCTCTTTTGCACTTTAATTCTCTTTTAGTATCACATGTGCCACTTTACTGTTTGTTCTTTTCATTGTACCTAAAACGCCGACAAACAAAACGTCGGTCAGCCGAAGCTGGCATGTGGAGGAAACAGATAATGTTCAATTATGTTAACAATATAATCATTCAATTAATCATTTAACAATCAAGATTATGTTTTAAGCCATACAACTCAATCCATACATATTCTCGAACTCTGGGCTGTCCCTGCAGTGGACATAGATTTCACCTCTCTTTTAGGTAATAGAGTCGCATGGCACTACCCGAAGGTAGCCCAATATCTAACTCAATGTGACTTGATGGTCCTACCTCCATGGTAGCCATGTACTAAGTCAACCATAGACCTGATGGACCTACCCAATAGGTAGCCATGTACTAGGTCACCCATAGATATGATGGACCTACCCAATAGGTAGCCATGTACTAGGCCTTTCTCTAACCTGATGGACCTACCCATAGGCAGCCATGTACTAGGTTAGCTATTATGCCACAGAGAGAACCAGAATCTGAGTTTTTAGGCATATACTCTTTGTGATAGTCATAGCCACATTATAGTTGCATGAACTAAATAAACATCCAACAGTTTATTTAAAGCAACCGGTAAAACATTCAGAAATCACCGTGAAACTAAAACGGTTATTCATAAGCGTAACCACATACCTGTCCAGTAGATTTCTCAAGCTAATATCAATTCCAACCAAGAAAGCAATCCAAGGAAGTAATTCAACCACATATTCAAGAATCCTGAAAAACACATGTATTCCATTTACTACACACTTTATCAAGATTCTTTCTATCCAACTTGAAATCGCTTCCTAAGGTTTCTGTATCCATTTTAGGGTTTCGTTTTGCATTTAGGGTTTTCCTTCATACTTTACCATATTAAACCCTATATTTATGCCATTACTCACAAACCCTAATTATCTCATCTATTCTTCAATATTAAGGTTATCTTAACCAAAATATAATCCTATTTTCATATTATAGGCACATTAATCATCAATTAAGCTTCTTTTTCATTAAAGCTACTATTTTATCCTTTTAATCCATAACGAGATCATTATCCGCATCAAACATCAATTTCCAAGTTCATTAGGGTCAAATTAACATATGAACTCATTTGTCATAACTATTACCTTTTATTCATGAGAAAACCCTAATTACTACATTTTGGGTTTTATCCATAATTAGGAACTTTTATATTCAAACTGGATAACTCTATCCTATTCATGGATTTTCACAATTAAAACCATTAAAAGGCATATTTTCCCAAATTAGGGTTTTCAAGCTCATTAGTGCATAATCATGCACGAAACCCTAAATTATACTAAATATATAAAAAGATCATATTTTTAAATCCTATTTTCTCTTTCATTAACCACAGATTAATATCAACTCCAATGATTCATTAAACCCTATTAATCACCCTAATCATATCAAAGTAGGGTTTCTTTAAACATCATTATGCTAAAGTTACTAATCTCTATTACTTTTCGAATTGCACACATAATCAGGCTCCAATTATATTTTTAATGGATTCCTCTCATTTTTCTGAGCAATTTGATATATAATTTCACCATATTACGAGTTACTAATAAAGAGATATGATTTATATAAACTCAACTTACCCGGACCAATCAGGAACTGCCATGTCATCGTTTCCATGCAAAGCGGCTCTCTTTTAAAACATAACCAATTTACGAAAATGCCCCCGTGTAAGTCGATCAGGTCAGCACACCCACGAGGGGTAGAAGCGTCCAACTGCCCTGGTCATCTTCCACCTCCGATCTGCCCTACTTGGCCGCGATTTGCAGCCCTACGTGGGGCTTTCTTCTCCTCCCTAGGCCTCGAACCTCGCAACCCAGCCTTGCCCTCGGTCCTCCGCCCTTCCGCGCAGCTGGGGCGCCTCCTGGTTGCGGCTAGCGTGGTCAAAAACCTGCACCACGTGGCTCTTCTTGTGGCCATTGTTGCAGCCTATAGGTCACTGCTGCACGCGTTCTAGGACCCATCCTTGACGGAGAAGATTCTCTCTGGTACCATGGCACTCTCAGCCCCCATCTAGATGCTTCCTCCGCTCTCCATTGATCCAGGGTAGGCACCCACTTCGTGGCTAGGGTTTGTTTGAAGAAGATGAAGAAGAGGAAGAAGGAAGAGAGAGAGAGCTTTGAGGAACTTCTCTGGAACTCGATCCAGAGGTTTTCCCCCCTTATATAGGGGTGGCAACCAGCTCTAAGACGACTATCTATGTGTCAAAACGTTCTATTCCCAAAAGGATTTGTATTCCTTCATGAAGAAGTATTTTCTTCTCTCTCTCTTTCTCTCTTTCCTTATCCTTTTGATACTCCCCTTTTCTTTAGATATTAGGAATTCGAAATTCCTCTCCTTTACTCTCTTTATTTGCTTTTTAATCCATAGGAACGAAAACATGTTTCCTTTTTAATAGAAAACACCATCTTTTGAAAATAACACAAAATCCCTTAATAATGAAACACATTATCATCTTATTTTGCCTTTTTAGTATTTTCTCTTTCTTCCCTCTTTATTGGGACTCCCTGGATCCCAAGATACTCCATTATTTCGAAATTCCTTTTATTGGATACTTATTATCCTTCTAGATGCATCTTTATGCATGATTTCACATTATCTTATTTATTTCTCATTTAAATGTTCCTTTTTGAGGATTTATTTTTGTTTCTCTTTTATTTTCCTCATTGACATTCCTTTTATCATTAGAAATTTCATGGATACGAAATTCCACAATGGATCACCTAATTATACCTTTTCCCCCTTATTTCCAACATTTTCACATTATTTCCAATTTCTTTCTCTAATAAAGAAATACATAATTAATCTTTTCTTTTTCTTATTGCTTTTCTTTGCAACTTTAGACTCCTTGGAACCCAAGGAATCCAAGAGGCACGAAATCCTCTCTGGATTTGCCTTCTAGAGGTTTCCACATATTTCTTTTCTTAAAATTCAATTATCCATTTACTAATTGAATTCTCTTTGTTATTTTCCTTTTTATTGGGCCCAATAGCCAATAAAGCCCACACATCAAAAAACAAGGCTATTTTAAACGAAATCCAATTATTCTTAACCAAATATATGATTATTTGTTCAAACATCTTTAATATGAGAAATTACATTTCTCTCTACTTGAACCCAAAAATTGGGGTTATAACATCCACTTTTTCAATATATTTTTTTCAAAACTAATGAACGAAATCTAGCTAATTTTACAATCTTGTTGACTCTCAAGTTGTGAAAAATTGTAAAATTTTTATTGCCTCGTTTCATCCTCATGCCCCTTAAAAGATGGCAAATTGCCCAAATATCATACTAGTCTAGTGTAAGCCCGATCTGCCAATGATGGTTAGTTGATATGTCTAAAAAAGAGGGTAAAACATCCCAACCGGAACTCCACGTGTGCATAAGCCTACATTAGCATCCGATTGCTAAAACCCGCAATCCATTTCCCAAATGATGTTTTGGAAAAGAAGAAGAGTTCAACTAAGTTTGTTAATGTTAACTAATATTTCATCATTTGTATCCTCAATAGTTGAGATTTTGTGCTGCACATCCACTAAATATTTGGCATGGTCATCCAAATTATACTTAATGTTGCTTAATGGATTTACTCATTTGTTTGTGACCACCCTACTAAACTAAAAATCTCTTTCATGAATTTTTGAGTTGAATTGACGGTTACAAGTATAAACAAGTTGATCATGGTTGATGTAGTCCCATACTCATCTTTATTTTCATTTGATCAGTACATGAGCTTTGTAAATTCTTCATTTGTGCTCTATGCTCTTTTTGCTTGAGGAAAAGCAACTGTTCAAGCTTAAGGGGATTTGATGCATGCATTTTAGATTGACTTTTTGTATAATCTCACACACAAATTCAGTTCATTTTTCATTCCTTTAGCCTCTATTCATATTTATCTTTCCACGTTTTAGTTATTTTTTCTTATTGCATGATGTTGATTGTAGATATGCACTTAAAGTGAAAAATTGGAAATAGTTCAACTCAAATTCAACCCCGAATGGATTTCTCCTAGACTTGTAGCTGATTCAGAGTTTATTTATGTAGAAACAACATTGAACATGGCGTGTCTTATTTAAGACACGACGTGTCCTTTCCCAAAAATATTTGTAAGATGATGAACACGTCGTGTGGTATTCAACACACGATGTGTGAGTCTCTAGCGGCCCCAATGCCAAAACATAGAAAAATGCAAACATGTCTTGTTCGAATTAGGACAAGGCGTGTCCACAAGACTAGAAATCCAACTACAACTTGTTGCCAACGCGCACAACATGTGTTTATTCGAACACGATGTGTGCCTTTCACCTGAAATGAATAGAGAAGACATGTCGTGTCTTATTTAATACATGTCGTGTACCTCACAGTAGTAGCAAGACCTTGCGGAAATGCACAACGGGACACGATGTGTTCTCTAGTAGACACATTGTGTCACTATCAGTTTATGTAGAAATGAGAGAAACCACTCCTCATTTTTAAAGACAAATGCAACTAAATGGGAGGTTATCTCTCACCATTTTAAAAGTGTCTTTCATCCAAGAGAAGTTCCAAAGTTAAGGAGGGTGACTTTGGGGTAGAAGAAGGTGGTTTCCTTGCAAAGAACCTCCATTCTGCTTCATTTCTTCTCCATTTCTTCCTCGAAGGTGCAGCTGAGCTCACTCCTCTCACTTGAGCTTTTTGGGAGGGAAGATTGTCTGAGTTGGAGCAGTTCTAAGGGTAGAATTTCATCCTCTAGCTGGATTTCTACTTCCCTTTGGATACATCTTTGTTTCCTTTAGCTTTTTCTTCTCTTAAGAATGTGAAACTATGAAATTTCTACATCGTGTCTATACATCTACATTATGGATGAGTAGAACTCTTTTCTTGGGCATGGGAGAGTAACTCCCATGCCATTGTTCATGTGAACTCGAAATATATGCTTATTGCTAGTTAATTTTTCCTTTTCATGGGTGTATATGGTGTTTCTTGCTTGTATGTTTGGCTGGCCACTTTTCTTACATGTTTTATGCTTACCTTGTGATTTGGGAGAATGTATGAGGAAGTAAGGAGTGGAATCCATGGCAGTATGCTCTTGACCATGGGAGTGGCTTGAGAATATTGAGGGTAAAGTTGTGTTCAATACTAAACATAGACGTGGGAGAGTTATGTCAAGTTGAGAACCATCTCGTGACATTGGAAAGTGCACGACGACGACAACCTCCCTTCTTGTTAATAGAAATCTTGTTTTTGTAGTCCATATGATATGATGGTATGGTAGTGAAATCTAATATCCAAGCCTTTAATTGCTTATTCAACCCTTTAACTTTTAGATTTTGGTTTTCTAGCTTTCTATATCTATAAACAACCTGAATTTTGTAACCCGACTTGGATTAATGAAAGTTAACAAATTTGCACGTAACTAGCCTAGCTCCTTATGCTTGACACTCGACTACACTGACCCATACACTTACTGGTAATTGGTGAGATGAGATATCTTTTGTAAAACTCCCAACAAGGTCCTTCTAAGGGATTGTGGTATTGTTTCAAAATGTACTCCACTTGGAACACCACATTGTAATATTGTATAAAAAAGGACACATGAACCTTTTTGCATTATTACCTTTAGACTTCTTGGGTATGGTTACAAAATCACCTCCACACACTTATGTGATGCATTTCAATGTCATTATGGAGGATCCACGTCATATCCCATCAAATTTAGTAGTGATTAATTTTGAAGGGAAATCACTAAAGATGACATACATGAGGCCAAAGTCTCTAGATCAACACCCATCCTCAACCCTATCTTCCATTACATACACATGATCCTTAGAACATGTGTATTTTCTAGAAAGGAAACAATGGTGTTTGTGGAAAGCAAGGCGTATACTTCTAATGGGCATTGCTACACGATTTCAAAATTAATACTGGTTATTATACCCTTTATATTTTCTTTGAGATTAGATAGAAGAAATATGGTGACATAATGATTGGAGGACTACTCACCCATATTGCCCGCAAATTAAATGCAAAATTGAAAGGATTAGAAGATGCACCAGGGAGGAACAAAATTGGCCTCCAATTCATTATATCCTCAAGATTGATTGTTAGTGACAACTCCGATGCCAACAAATTCAGGCAATACTTTCATGGTCATGACCAATTCATTGAAATTCCTGATCTAGAGAGGGTTACCTTGACAAATAAAGACAATTGGAAGTTTAACTTTAATGAGGAGACTAATTTTGGAGACCAATACAAGGCTTGTTCTATAACAAAAACACCATCCCTCCTTACACTAGTACTCAAATATACTACAACTCGACTATGCCAGATGTACAACATCTTTACGAACATGTCCAAAAATGCTTTGCTCAGCAGGACACCCACTTTGGATATATCGGCCAGAAGTATAGTGAGATGCATTCAATCATTCAAATGTTGGATATGTGGCACATATCTCAGAGCCACTATGCATGCCTCCACCTCCACCACCACCACTGTAGAAGCCAATATACACTGATATTCCCGATGATGCTGACATTTTGAGCCAACAATTTTTGGTTGGACTTGAGGGCACTGGCCCTTCACATTGATTCATCATGGCGGAACCCAGTTGCAAACCACTTCCGTTTGATTTATGCAGTGAGGAAACTACACATTTCAAGTTTGGGTGGGGGGGGAGGAGAAACTGGAGGGTAGTTTTAGTCTTAATTGTTTTCCCTTCTATGTCATTTGTTAATGCCATTTGATAATGCAATTTTCTTTTGTAACTTGTTTCTTTCTCTGTGTTTCTCAATCCGTTTCACTATTTTTCTGGAATCATCCATCATTATGAGTTGACAGTTTAATTGTGGTCAATATCTCTTTTATTACTTGAACCATCTTCTTACATTAAGATAATGTCCACATCACGGTAACTGGTCATGCATCACCCTAATTGATTTTTTATGAATCTTGGCGCATATCCACATTTAGGTATTTGGCTAAACATGAATTCTGATTCTCTCTCTCATGCTCCTAAATCTTATAAAATTTAAATTCTTTGAATCTCTCAACTTTACAGCTTTGATTAGTATGCCATCGCCAACTTGATAAAGTATTTTCACCTCTCTACTTGAGAAATTACAAAATGAATGACTTTCCACCTATTATATTATCCATCTAAATGCAATCAAAAAATAAATGGGGAGTTGATTTAGCACAAGACTGTGTGTTTCCAAGGAAGAGCTCAAATCACATGAAAGGGGGAATTTTGATCTTGTTTTGAAAATCCAGACCCCATAAAAGATGGATGTCACCCACATTTTCCACCAAATAAATGAAAGTTGGGGATCACGTTTGAAAGAGGGAAATAAATTCCCAAACGGTATTCCACGTGTGCGTAAGACTACATTAGTAGCTGAGTAATTTACAAAAGAAGACTAGTTTCTAATGTTTTTTATTTGAATAATAATGTCATTACAGCTGAATTTAATTTAATTTCATTTAATTGATTAATGAAATTAAGTGACAAATCATTATATCTTTGGCTCTGTCATCTTATTTCTACTGATTGCTCTCTAGTTGATTCATCAAAAGTAACTTGAGTATCTATTTGAACTTAATTTTCTATCATGAGAGTTAGAATTTATTTCATGTTTACTTACATATCTAAATCTTGAAATGGACATTTTAGGATGTACCAATTCATATTCATGAGAATATAAAGTTGTGCCCATCTATTTTTCTATAGCCATGTATATAGTTCTTTTTTCTTGAGTAGAATAAGTGGTTCAATCTTAGGGGGGTTTGATGTGCACAAATCATATCACTGTTTGAATCATTTTTGGGTGCACAACTCACACACTTGGACCACAATTATATTCTCAATCATGCTAGATTTCCCACTTTTTAGTTGTCGTACTCACTTTGTGTTTGTGATCACAGGTCCATGATAATGATGAGAGAATGGGGTCAATTCAATCAAAATCTGACCTTAGTTGGATTCCCTGAGAGTGTGTACATGTTTTAGGGAATTCCTCCAAGTTTATGAAGGGAACACAACATGTGTCTATCATCATACGACATGTAAATCTACAAATAGATTTCTTCCCCCTGATGAGTAGAAAAATGGTGTGTCCCTCAGATGACACACCTTGTGCAATCAGTCAAAAGATCTCATTGAAGTTTCTACCAAACAACACGACATGTGTTTATTATCATACAATGTTTTAAATTTTCCATATCTGTGAAGATCCTCATCAATCTCAACAACACAATGTGTTTGCTAACTGATACACTGTGCATCCTTTGAGCAAAGCATTTCCAACATCGGTTACTCAAGGTGGCACGTTGTGTCACCATCAAATTCTACAAGTTTTGAAAGTAAACGTTCCTCAATTTTAAATATAAAAGGAAATAATGGGATGGTTATCACTCAATATTGGAATATTGTTTGACTAGATAGCATAAAAAGGAGAAAGGAGGAGATTTTGGAGAAGAAGAGGTGGTTACTTAAGAGAGGACCTCTTCTCTACTCCATTCTTCTTCACAAAAACTACAACAAGGGCTTCTCCATTCCATTCCAACTGCTCGGGAGAAAAGGTTGCTAGAGTAGAAGCATCTACAAGGACAAAATCTTCATGCCAGAGTTTTTACTTGTTCTTGTTCTTTTCTTGGATTTTCTTTGCTCTTTCCTTCTATGATCATGTTTAGCTTCACACTCTATTAGTTGTACTTGTGTTTCACCACTATAAGTGAGTATTACATTGTTTCTTTGGGCATGGGAGAGTAACTCCCATGTCATAACTTAGGTGAAATCAAAATTCATGTCTAATACAAGTTAATTTAGAGTTCAAAGAAATGCTTCCATTCTTATGTTCTTATTCGCATGATTGGCCATCTTTCTTGCATGGTATATGCTTATTTATGTAATATGTGAAGATATGTTAAGGAGTGAGGATTAGCTATCTTGACTGCATACCCTTGATCACGGGAATGGAAGGGATTATATTGAGAATCTAAGGCTTGAGTTAGAAACTAAGCATAAGCACAATAGTGTTGTGTAAAATTAGAGTCATCTCACATTGTTGGGATGTGAGTGATGACGACAAACCTCCTTTGTAAGATTGACTAGTATGTATAATTTCTTTGGTTGAATGTCAATTATGATGTTGAAGCAAAATCCCTATTCAAAGATTCCTTTTATATGATCTTAATCTCTCTTGAAGTGATTAGTTTTACTAGTTTCTCTTAACTTATCAATTAGTTTGATCTAAACAATATCACCCCTTTGAAATCAGTTTAGATTGTTGAACATCAACACTCTTGCATTTAACAACCTTGCTCCTTGGAATATCTCTAATATACTACACACACTGGTATACTTGTGGCATAGTGCTTGATCTTATAAATTTAAAACTTGTGCGCACAATGAACACGTTTTTGGCGTCGTTGTTGGGGAGCTAACGTACTTCTAGTTAGATTGAGAGTGTTGACAAGTATGCGAGACTAGATCACCACGACACATCATATCCATAGTCATTTCAACAATTTCATTCTCTACCTCTATTCTATAACTCACTCATCTTGTTTTATTTCTACATGATTGTATCTGGCATTCCAAAAGGAGTCCCACGCCGTCCATATTTCTAGATATAAAGATCGAGCACACATCTAGTAGCCATTGGAGAGCAAGGAGGAGAGAAAATTATTCAAACTTGGAGAATTCACAACCATGATCAACCTCATTCCACATCTTCATCTTCACCATACCATCTAGAACCAACCAAGGAAGATGATCATCCTCTTAAGGATTTCGTCATTCCTGTTGCTGTAAATATCAATGGGGCTATCAATAGCCCACAAATTGAGGTGAACAACTTTTCAATCAGACCGACAATCATGCAAATGATTCAACAAGTCGTGTTGGAGGGACTCTAATGGAAGATCCTAATCTTCATGTATCTAAATTCTTACAGTACTTGAACATCTTCAAGATAAATGGTGTTGCTCCTTATGGTAGTCTCCTACTTATATTCTCATTTTCTTTGAGGGGTGGAGGAAGGGCATGGGTTTCATCATTGCCAAGAAATTCTATAAACAATTGGGAGGAGTTACTACAGGCTTTCCTAGCTAAATATTTTCCGCCAAGAAAGACTGCTCAGCTGAGAAGTCAACTCACTAACTTCTCTCAAAGGGATGGAGAAACCCTCTATGACACATGGGAGAGATTCAAAGACATCTAACATCTTTTCCCTCACCATGGTCTCAACAACTGGCTACTTCTCCAAACTTTCTACAATGGGTTGAATTATAACACTAGGATGGCTATAGAAGTTGCTGTTAGTGGAGCATTGATGAATAAATCATATAGGGAAGCATATGTAATCATTGAAGACATGGAAATATAACTATTTCCAATGGAGTACCGAGAGGAACAACCAACCATCATCATATTCTATTTCTTCTGAGAAGCAAGTCACCATACATCTTGTTGATGTTGCTAATTTGATTTTAGCTAAGATAGATGATCTTATGTAGAAGTTTGGAGGTTGAACTCAACTAACTCAACCAGTGATTTGTAACTGTGATGTGAATGAAGCCATGGGGCAGGTGCTTCTTCAAGCTACCCTTCTTTTATTTTAGTAAGAGGAAATATGGACAATGCAACATGATAGGAACTATCAGAACAAACACCTCTATAACCCATACTACAACTCCTACAATATAGGTTGGAGGTATCTCCACATTTTTTCCTACCACAACAATTATACTCAAAACTATCAAGCACTTCTAAACCAACAACCACCACCCACTGGAAATAGACCTTCAACAAGCAACAACCCTCATAGATTCGACAATAATGGAAATCGGAATTTCAACCAACTTCACCCCTACTCAAAACCCAACCTTAAGTCACTTTTGGAAAATTTTGTCTCATGTCAGATTAAGCAAAGTGAAGAGTTTTGACAACAAGGACAACATATGAAAGACACCATCTAGAATTTTTTTGAACAAGTAGATGGAATCACCACCCACACGAAAATTCTAGAAAGCCAAGTCACCCAACAAGCTCTCACCAACTGACAGACTCCTTCAAGATCTCTCCAAGTCATCCATAAATTAACCTAAAGTATAAAGGACCGTCCATGGCATCTCTCTCTTTCTCTAGATTATGTTGAGATGACAAAAGAAGAGTCTCACTCTGGAGTCTAAATGGAGCAACTTATGGGAGTTGACCCCACAATTGGGATATTTTTCAATTTAGTTTTTACTTCAAGAATATTTACCTTTCTCAATAAACTTGTCGTGGATGAATGTAATATTTTAGACATATATATATGTATATATATATTTGTCATTCTAAGTGCTTAAGGACATCAAAATAGAATCAACCTTTTTTGAAAATTTAGGACAGACATGCCACCTTTACCAAGCAACATGATGTGCTGCTCTTCAAAGATCAAAATCTGAGTGAACACTCTAGTATACACGACATGTCACAACATGTACATAGTATTTCAAAGTAGATCTACCGTGCATGAAGTTCCACCAAAAACACATACGATGTGTGACTACTTCGTACACAATGTGTCAAAAAGGCTATTCATTTCCGATATTTTTCTGGAAGAATACACAGAGTGTGCTCCAACACACACAATGTCTATGGCTTGAGAGAACATTAGAAGTTTTTCTAATCGAAACTCGCACGGTGTGCTCTTGTTACGCATGCCACGTGTCTACAAAGAGGTTTATTTTCAATGGTTTTCTAGAATAACATAAGACGTGCCCTATTTAAAATACATAATGTCCTCATCAAGCAGATAAAAATGAAAAAAGATAAAGCAACTTGATATACATGTTGACATAACATGTGTCTACCCAAACGTGGTGTGTTTGGCAGACTAAAATATGGTTTTCAATGCCAATCTCAAACTCACTCTTCACACCTTTACCCATCTCACACTATTTTCAACCTCCATGAGTTGTGTTTGTCGTTAGAGACGCTGGTTAAGATCTGAAGATCCTTCAGTCTCCTTCACTGCCATGTGCTTCATCCAATATCTCCAACACTGGCCATCTTCTCTATAGCTAGTTCTAAAGCCCTATTTGGTCCATCTCAGCAAGATGCCCACTACCTCACCTCAATATCGTCGCCTAAACTCATCACAGTCGAGTGAGCAGCGGAATCCATCTCCACCATGCTAAAGAACATCACTAGATCCGTCGTCCTCATCATTTTGCTCAAATCTACAAGTGCAACTGCCACCAGACATGTCTGCACACATCATGCTACTCTCTACCATGACATGTTCCTTTCATTCTCTTCAACCTTTGGCTCACATGAGCACACAACAGACACACCATGTCCCCTCTCAAACATGACATATTGGTCCATACAACAACAATACTTCAATCCAAAAAAGACAGACAGTGTCTAAACATCAACACACCATGTTCTTCCAACCAGCAACAACACTTCAATCATCATGACTCTCATCAAGCAAGCAACCAAATTTCATTGGGGAGAGAGATCTTCTTCTGCACCAACCTACATGTCATCAACTCAGTTCAACATCACCAAGAAAGAAGACACCACATATCAAACTCTGATCATTTGTAGGGTCTTACCTTTATGTTTTGATTCAGAGGAGACATTGGATGCATTGGGTTTCAAAGATGAACTATTGGGATTATTTAAATAGCTAGGGCTCAAATATACTTGCTACATTGTAGGTCCTACTTAACCAAGACTAATCTATGTATTTTACCTACTTTGCATGCAAAAGAAGACCCAAGAAGGCCACATTAACCTTTTGGCATTATTATCTTTAGACTTCTTGGGCACAGTTACAAAATCACCTTTAGACAATTCTATGATGCATTTCAATGCCATTATGGAGGACCATGTCATACCAGCCCAATTGAATAGTGATGAATTTTGGAGGGAAATAACTGAATATGACATACATGAGGCCAAGGGTTCTATAGAAACACACATCCACAACCCTATCTTCCATTACATACATAGGATCCTTATCACATGTGTCTTTAATAGAAAGTAAACACAAGGTGTTTGTAGAAAGCAAGACCTATTCTTCTTATGAGAAACACTACACTATTTCAAGACTAATGTTAGTTATTATATCCTCTATCATTTCTTCAAAATTATATGGAAGAAATATGGTGACATAATGATTGGATGACTAATCACCCACATTGCATGTAAAGTAAATGATGAATTGATAGCATTAAAAGCTACACCCAATAGGAACAAATCAACCTCTAATTCATTATCTCCTTCGGATTGATTATTAGAGATAATTTTGATGACAACAAATTCAGGAAATAATTTCATGGTCATGACCAATTCATTGAACTTCCTAATCTAGAGGGGGTTACCTTGACAAATAATGACAATTGGAAATTCAATTTTGATGAGGAGACTGATTTTGAAGACCAATATGGGGATTTAACTACAACAACGCCACCATCCCTCCCTACTCCCACTGGCACTCAAACAGACTACACCTGGACTATGCCATATGTACAACATCTTTATGAGTGCATCCAATAATGCTTTGCTTAGTAGGACACCCACTCTGAGTAGTTAGGCTAGCAATACAGTGAGATGCATTCAATGATCCAGAGGATGGATATGTGGCACATCTTTCAGAGCTACTATGTCTTGCCTCCACCACCACCACAACCACTACAGAGCCAATATGCAATGATATTCCCAATAACGATAACATTTGGAGCCAACATTTGTTGATTGGACATGAGGGCACTAGCCCTTCACATTAATTTATCCTGGTAGTTACTCGGTTGCAAACCACTTGAGTTTATTTGATGCAGTGAGGACACTGCACATTTGAAGCATGTGGGGGCAACTTGACCGTAATTTTATTCGTAAATGTTTTCCCTTTTATGTCATTTGTTTATGTCATTTGATTATGCTATTTTCTTTTGCAACTTGTTTCTACCTTTGTGTTTCTCAATCTCTTTCATTGTCTTGTTGGAATCTTGCATGATCTGAACTAATAGTTTAGTTGCGGTCAATATCTCTCCTACTGGTTTAACCATCTGCTTACATTAAGATAATGGCCACATAACAATAGTCGTATACGCGTCACCTTAATTGATTTTTTTTTGAATCTCGGCTATTCATATACACATTTAGGTATTTGGCTAAGCATGAATTGAATTTATCTCACTCACACTCTTAATTCATATAATAATTCAAATACTTTGAATCTCTTAATTTTATAGCTTTTATTAGTAGTATGATGACATTGCCAACTTTATAATGTATTTCACTACTCTAATTTAGAAATCTTTTACAAAATGAATGACTTTTCACCTTTTGTATTATCCATCTAAGAATAAATGGGGAGGTGATTTATCACAAGACCATGTGGTTCCAAGGTCGAGTACATATCACACAAAAAGGAGTTTTTTATCTTGATTTTAAAATCCAGACCCCATACAAGATGGCTAAGTCGCCCATGTTTTCTACCAACTCAATGAAAGTTGGGGATCATGTTTGAAAGAGGGAAATACATCCCAAGCGGTATTCCACGTGCATGTAAGCATAAATTATCAGCCAAGTATCATACAAAAGAAGACTAGTTGAAAATGTTTTTGATTTGAATAACAATGTCATTGCAAATGGATGGATATTTAAAAGAGATTTTCATTTCATTCATTTGAATAAAAAATGGATTTTTGTGACAAATCATTATATCATTTCTTTGCCATCTTATTTCTACTTATTTTTCTCTAGTTGATTCATCCAAAGCAATTTGAGTATCTATTTGAAATTAATTTTCTATCATGAGAGTTAGAATTGATTTCATGTTTAATTACATATCTAAATGATGAAATTTCCATTTATAAATATACCAATTCATATTCATGAGTATCTAATGTTGTGCCCATCTATTTTTCTTTAGCCATATATCTAGTTCTTTTTGCTTGAGGAAAAGAAATGGTTCAAGATTAGGGGGATTGGATGTGTATAAATCATATCACTTTTTGAACCATTTTTGGGTGCACATTTCAATCATTTTGTCAATAATTATGTTCACATGCTAGAATTTCCCCACCTTTTAGTTGTCTTACTCTTTTCATTTTTGTGATCATAGGTACACAAAAATGGTGAAAGAATAGGGCCAATCTAATCAAAATTCAACCTTAGCTGGATTCCCCAAGAGATTGTACATCTTTCAGGGAATTTCTCAATTTTTTTGAACGGAATATGATGTGCATCTATTAGCATACAATGTGTCAATCTATAGATAGTTTTCTTTCTCCCTGATGAGAAGCAACATGGTGTGTCTCTCAAATAACACGTTGTGTCCAATCAGTCAAAAGATCTCACAAAAGTTTTTTTCAAACATCACGACATGTGTTTATTAGCACATGGCATGTTCAATTCGTCCTGCTCAAGATTCTCATTGATAATCAACAACACATTGTCAGGAAACTGACACATTGTGAATCCTTCGACTAAAGTAGTTCCAACATCAATTACTCTAGGTGACACACCATGTGTCTTCTCAGACATGTTGTGTCATTATTGATTGTTGTAGTTTTTGAAAGCAACCATCCTATATTTTTAAATATGAAAGACATACATGGACAATTATCACTCATAATTTAGAACACTTTTCAACCATAGAGCAGTACATAGGATAAATAAGGTGATTTTGGAGAAGAAGAGGCAGTTACTCGAGAGAGGACCTCTTCTCTACTCCATTCTTCTTTATGAACTGCAACAAGGGCTTCTCCACTCCATTCCAATCACTCAAGAGAGAAGGTTGCTAGAATAGAAGCACCAATAAGGACAAAATTTTGTATTTAATATGAAGTTATTACTTATTCTTCTTCTTTCCCTAGATTTTCTTTTCTCTTTCCTTCTCTGGTCATGTGTAGCTTCACAAACAGTCACTTGTACTTGTCTTTCACCAATATGAGTGAGTAGAACCTTATTTCCTGGGCATGGAAGAGTAACTCCCATGTCATAACTTATGTGAACTTGGAATTCATGTCTAATGCTAGTTAGTTTACTATTGAAAGATATGCTTTGTTGCTTTTTTTTCTTCTTTGCATGACTAGCCATCTTGCTTGCATGTTATATGCTTCTTTATGTAATTTGGGAAGATATATTAAGAAGTAAGGAGTTGGCAACATACCCTTGGTCACGAGAGTGGTAGGGATTATGTTGAGGATCCAAGCTTTGTAGTTCAAAACTAAGCATAAGCACATTAGTGCTATGTGGAGTTAGAGTTGTCTCACGTCATCGGGAGGTGAGTGATGACGAAAAACCTCCTTTGTAAGATTGACTAGTATGTATGATTTTCATGGTTGAATGTAAGTTATGATGTGGAAGTGAAATCCCTATTCCAAGATTCCTTTAATTTGATCTTAGTCTCTCTTGAAGTGATTAGTTTTACTATTTTCTCTTAACTTTTCAATAGTTTGATCTAAACCAAATCACCCCTTTGCAATCGATTTAGATTGTTGAACACCAACACTCTTACATTTAACACCCGTGCTCCTTGGATGATCTTGAATCTAATACACAAACATGTATACTTGTGACATCGTGTTCGAGCTTATAACTGAAAGACATGTGCATACAACTAACATTGGATATGTGGATATGCCAAATAGATCGCTTGTTGTATGATTTGAAATATGTAACACTACAAAAAAAAGATGATTTAGCTACCATTGTTTCATTTGCTTTTAAATAATTTGTAGCAAAAGCTATTTTTACTTATAAAATATTTTTGTGTATCTTAAATAATTATAGCCACCTCACTAAACAAGATGTAACTACAAAATATTACTCCTTTTAATCGTATTCAGAAGAAATGTCACCAGACTACAGGATAAAAACTCCATAATCTCTCCCAATTAGTGTGAACGGTTCCGCCACCCCCCCAACAACCCACGCATCCCCCTTCCCCCGACACCTAATAGTTCCCGATCGCACTTATCCCCTACACTGTATGCGTCGCTCCCAATGACTCTTGCTCACCCTGATCTGGCAGACTCTTGCTCATCCCTCTCCCGCCAACTCCCGCTCGCCCTGATCCCAAATGACTCCCACTCGCCCTGATCCCGTCGCATCCTGACGACGCCCTGGCTTTGGCGTTCCTCCCACACATCTCAACGATGCCCTAGTGTGGGCGGGGTGTTCCTCCTATCCAAGCAGAACCATCGGCCAGACTGTCGCCTAATGGCCCTCAGCTCGCACTACTTGTCTTCACAGGTTCCCCTCACGACGTCGATTCCTCCTAGGCAGACTGCCGCCTCACGAACCTCAGCTCGCCGTCACTGCTTGCCTTTACGGGTCGTCCTCACAGTGTCAATTCCTCCCAGACAAACTTATGCCTCACGACCATTACAGTTCGCCGTCACTGCTTGCCCTCATGGCTCACCCTCTCGGCGCTGATAGGCTTGCCCGACCACTCTCCACCGGTCACGGCGTCACCGATCACTGAACCAACTTAGCGGGATCACCAGACCAGTAGTAGTGTGGCCCAGATAGCTGATCGTCGAGCTACTGGACGTCTGTCTGACTCCTTCTTTGAAGCCAAGATCATCTGTCGACCTTTGTCTCCAGACAAGACACGAAGAGGAGGAGATCACTTGACACCGCTAGCCTCCGTCTCTGATTACCTGGCCGCTGTATTGTTTTCAGGTATTTGCTTTTTTGTGACGCACCCATCCTTGCTCTAAATAATGTCCATTATATCACACAAAAAGTAATGCATTTGAACTTGGTTCTTTATTCTATACAATCCAGTTGTGTTGATCTAGAAGAAATCATTTAATCATCATTTATTTTCTCCGTGCCCCTAACATGTTAGTTTGACATATCTTGTTAACTATAATAAAGAATAATGTAGCACATGTTATTATTTTAGTGATTTGATCTTTTTTAATAGCTATGTCATCGCCCATTATATATGTGGACGTATAATTTGTTCTGTAATTTCTTACAATTTAGACAATAAAATATATTCGAGAGACACGTATGTATTCCAAATACAATATTAGGAAGTTGGTCTTTTTGGCACCCGTTTGTATGTCTAGATATATATATGATGAGTACAACATGGAAATTTGTACATGGACTCTCTCACATATATACTAAGGTTCCACTACTACAGAAAATTCTTTTTACAACGGGAGATAGACAACAGTTCTGATGATTGTGTTGTAGTTAGCATACTTATCACAACAAGCCCATTTTTGTGTTGTATATTGTATATTTTATACAACACAAGTCATTTACAACATGCCAAACTTGTTGTAGTATAGGGGGATACTATAACAACTGCTAAAGTGTTGTAATAGGTTGTAGTATCACAACATATTCAAAACCATTGTAAAAGATGTTATTTACACAACATATTTTGACCCGTTGTAATAGTCACATGTTGTAATAGACCATCATTACACAACGCAGACTCACCCGTTATAGTATGTATTAATTATACAACAAGCCTTTACATGTTGTATTTGGTACATGTTGTAATAGACCACCATAATACAACATATTAAAACTCATTGTTATATCCCAACATGAGACAACAGACTCCAACATGTTGTTATATATTATAATTACACAACATGTTGTAACCTGTTGTAATATCCACACATAAAACATCGTTGTAATAGACCTCCATTATACAATGTAAACTATACCATTATAATATACTATTATTATACAACATGATATCACCTATTGTACTAGCTACATATTGTAAAAGACCACAGTTAAACAACACGTCATATTCACATAATTCTCTGAAATTTTCAATTATTTGCGTATAATATGCAAATTTTTGATTAGACGTATGGTACACCTGAATTTCGTATTAAACCTGTATTTTCCCAGAATTTTACGAATTATTCATGTTTTATTAGTCATTTATGCATTTTCACGTATTATCCCGAACAAAACAATTTATTTCCGAATTGTTTAAAAAATACTCACTTAGCATTGTTTCATGTTTCAATATTTTTTAAAGACTATTTCCCCCCAATCACTACTACAAAACTCAACAAGGTCGAAGGATTTTTCCTCAAGGACATAATCCCTGACAAGTGTATTAATTTTTCCGAAGGCTTATCCCTGACCCTTGTGATGCTATCCTTGATGAGTATATTAAATTTTCCCAAAGGCTTATCCTTGACCTTATGGAAATGTATCACAGACTATTATTTAATTTACCCAAGGATTGCTCCTGACCCTCATTAACTTTTTTCCTAACCAATATTAACTATATTAAACCAACCATTATCTCTTTTACTTCCGTTAAGAGGATCCATTTGATTGTGGACATTTATCCTTTTCTTTTTAGATAATCATAATTGTTTAAATGGATCAACCATTGATTTTAAACAACGATTGCAGTTTCCTTTTTTGTACCTTGTTGAATCCTAATTCATTTAGACGGTGGATTACTTTCCAATACATGCCTCCCTTCCGTTCTATATCTACCGCTCCAAAAACAAAACAACGACGCCAAACCCTCGCTCTCGCTCCCGCTCCAGAAATAGACACTACAAAAAGTATATGAATTAACTACAATTATTCTAACTACGTATATCGTATTTGTATTTAAAAACTATATTTCCTTACAAATTATAGAAATGTAAATGAAAAAAATGTTGGTAATTCATATAACTACAAAGTTAGTTACATATCCTGATTGAATAAAAGAAAATCCCAACCCTTCTCCCACTCTCTTTTCGCCTCTCCCTCCCAAATAACCAACAGGCTGAAAAAAATTCAATTTTACGCGCGCTACACCCCCGTCTCAATATCTTCACGGTCAATGGTTAGTAATCCCTCCTCCCCCAATCACTAGAGGCACCACATTGTGCACGCACTTCATCTCCCCGCCATCTACTCTGATAGTTCTGCCTGTCCATTGTTCTCTCTCCCTCTCCTTCTCTTCTCTTCCCCCCACAACCCTCAAACCAATCCCTCTCTCTCCCTCTTAGCCTCTTCTTCCTCCACCCGATCTCCTCCCCTCTACTAGCAACTAGCCTTGCCAATTGGCAAATAGGTCCTGGAATGACAGATCCCTTCAAGGAAATAGAAGAGAGGAGAAGGCCACACCCGCAGTTCTGTGACAGCCATGTCAAGGCAAGCTGGAGTCATGGTCTTCAAGGACTAGGCCACTCCGCAGTTCTTGTGGCACAAATGTTGACTGGTGATTCTGTGTGATGTGACTAGAAGTGCTATTCAAGAATGTCATCCTAGAATCCAAGCTAAGGTCTAAACCCATCCCCACCCAATTTCCATAGAAAATGGTGATGAATTGATGATAAGTTCGTTAAAACTTTGAGTTATACTGATTATTGCCTAGTGTAGTCTTCAATATTGTACATTGCTTTTGTATACTGATCTTGTTCGATATTCTGGAAAATGGTTTGAAGTGGCTTCACTTAAGCGTGGCTTTGCTAGAAAGGGACAAGAAGATTGACAATGTACTCAAGTACTTGGTGTATGCTTTCTCATAAAGAAAATTATACTCTGTTTTTAGGGGTTTTATGAATATGTAATGTCCCAGCTTGGTCTCATTTGCTTTTTCACTTGTCGATCCCTGTGTTGTGTCTATTTTATAGAAGTAAGAGCTACATTGTCTTTTCTAGTCTGAATTGGCTTTTAGATGTATTGTTATGTTTGCATTTTTTGTAGCCTTAAGGTTTAATGGCTGGTTTTGGTATGGAACATATCTATCTCTTTATCAGTCTTGATCAACAGGGAGTGAGCAACTAAGGCTAAAAGGAATTCTTCTGTTAGTTTTCTACAATTGGAGTCTGTTAGCTAGAAGATTATCAAAAGGACCTATCACTTAGATGTTTCTTATTCTATTAATCTTTTGTCTTGTAGGCTTTCTGGATTTACCTTGGACTTCTATTTTTAATATTCAGGGCTCTTCTGATTCGCTTATGGATCTTGCATCTTGAGGTTACTCATAATTGCTATTGGATCCTTTAAGTTGGCTTCTCTATCGAAGGTAGAGTAGCATATTTTCCTTTTTGGTTGACGGGCCTGACTTCTGTCTTACAATTTGTAGTTTGAGGTTTTGATGGCTTGTAGAATCTTGATGGGATCTGCAATGAAGATTTGGTATTAAGAAATAAAAAACAACACTTGGTGGCTCTGTGCATTTTCTATAATGCCTCAACGGAAAGGAATGAGAGGGCCCATAAACAAAGTTAAAGATCCTCGATCTCCCTATGGACTAGTATTAAGGGGACCATGGTCAGTCTTCTGAATGAACGATTGGGCCTTTCTCTCTATTTTGATATTTTTCTGGTTCAAGTGTTGATCTAATTTGGTTCCCTTTTGTTTATGTTTGAGTTGTCAAGGGTTGTTGGACCTTTTTTGCCCTGGGCTTGAAGTTGTTCTTGTGTTTAGGTCTTGTCATGTTTTAAGTCATTTGGATGTGCCTTGAAGGGCATGGTGTTTTGCTAAGTCTTTTGTTTTGGATCAGATTGTGTGATAGGGTCCATGCTTGAGGTAGAACATGAAGTGATAATGATGACTTCTAAACGTTGCTGGGTAATTGGGATGTTTTTCAAGCAGAAGGATATGTGATTATGTTCAGCCTACAAATATCCTAAAACCAAGGAATATGTCACATTGAGCCGGAGTCAGATCCTCTAGTGTGGTAATGGATATCAATTCAATGGGAAGAGGAGAAAATCTCTTAATGTAGGTTTTACTTAAAATTGACAACAAAAACCTCTCTTTTGACACTGTAAACTTCTCACACATACTCTAAAAGGAGTATATGATATAGTATATGTTCCTTATTATGTCTCGATGATAGAAATACTAATTCATATCTTGGTGAAAAGGTACCTGCAAAACCTTTGACTCTAAGTTTTTCTTACTACAAATACTATTTTTTTATACTTATTATTTATAGCTAGTTGTATTCCTTTTTTTCTTATACCATGGGAACATAGCTTTTCAGAACAAAATATTTCTTTTTTTAAGAAATCCCCCCTACACACAGGGAACAACTAGTCGAATTATATTTGATAGCATTATACATTGTTTGATATTTTACTCGATTGCTACATATATTTTTTGTTCGAGTTCCAATAGTTTCTACTTCTTGGGAGAAACTTCCTCTTTTGCGATCAGGCATGAGGTAATTCAGCCACCTAAGCCTGCATCTATTACCACACCTATGTGCTCTGCTTCCCTTCAGCATGAAGCCTCATCCATCGAATGTGAAATACTTTTTCCTTTATATATCACCCCTCAAGATTTGCAGAATCAGACTTTGTGGGATTCCTTTAAAGCCTACAAACATCATCAAAGTAGTGTTCCTCTCTGTATGTAAGTACTTCAGTCTGGACAACAAGAAGAGATCCCTAATGTTGAGGTTCACACCAATAAATCCCTACAAGCATTATGTATGTTGTCCATTCTCTTCGTATAGATTAAGAGTAAAATACATAAAGAGAGTCTATCTTGCTCCCATGAGTATCATATTTATATACAAGAGATCCACATGATTCTTAAATCTATCTTATCTTATATGGATCACCAATGCATGAAAAAATCACTAACTCAAATTGGTACAACTAAACCTATTGTGATCTTTTGTAGATTTTGACATAATATTTCTCTAGGTGCTTCTTAATTCATTGGGAGGACTGCATTAGCCCTGTCAAACAAATGATAAAAGGTGATCATGCATAGATCTAAGAAATAGAATTAGAACTAAATAGAATTAAGACATTGTTGCAAGTAGTTCACCAATAGTTTAGCTCAGTGCTTAGAATAATAAAACTACCCAATCATGTTGTAGGAATCCATCATAGAAGAGAATAATATCTAGGAAAACATGGTAGGTAGATTGTTTGAGAAAGAGACATGGGCATTTTTGTTTTGTGGGAATTAGAGTCTCTCTCCTTGAATCACATTCTCCCTTATTTGTAGGGGTGTGGAAGGCAAACTTTGATAGTCTCCATATCTTTGTTTAATCCATGGTTGGATTAGAATTCAAGTTTTATGCAATTAATGAAAATTCCTTCTCTTGATTAATATTACATGTTCATGTTCATTCTACATAGGTGTGTGCCATCGTATGACTTTCTCTTCCTTATAAGATACTGCACGATACACTTAGGAAATGGTTTTCTTGATTGAACAAATTGGTTGTGTAGCTTTGCTTTCTTCTTCATGGCCACATAGGCACAGACAATCCATGTCCTTAAGTAACATTGAAGTGTAACTTGATTGTATATGTGCTCATAATAGAAAACAAGTAACAAACAAGAAGATCTGTCATAACCATGATGACCACCTCAGTATATATTAGCATAGGATCTTATGAACAACATAACTCAAAAAGTATGGAAAGAACAGTCTCCATATGAGCCCACTACATATTTCTTATCTCCATCTGATGGCAAACATGTACGAGTGGAGAAGCAGTGCAACAAAGTCAATACAACTCTCTATATATACTATGTTGTCATTAAGCTTTATAGTAGAAAATAAAGAAAGAAACGGTCATCAACTGCTGCTGAAGAATGACAGTCAGCTACCTGTCAACTCATTAACTGTAGTTAAAAATATTTCTTATCACCTTCCTATGCACTCATGTTTATGAAGAATGGCTATCATCAACTGCTGCTAGAAACTAAGAAGCTAAAAATAGAATCATATCCGAAACCAGATAGTTGTATACTAGGCAACAATATGAAGGCAAAGCATGGGGAAGAGAGCATGTGCTTCTTGTCAGCTGTTGTTTGAAAGAAGAAGCAAAGGCACACTAAATTGGTGGTCAAGTTAGTATAGTGATACAAGTACATATTTATCTTAATATATATTTTTCTTTACATTACATTTTTGCCAATGAGGTAACAATTTCTGAAGCCACAACCTGCCCATTGAATCAAGCCAGATTTCAAACACATGTTTCATCTCATCAAATGTGGTATTCTCACTAGCACGCTTTGAATAGTCGTCATGTTTTTTATGATTTTCCATTGTAGGTTTGGTTCTGGATTCATGTTCATTGACTAGGAGATCTAAATCACGGGCCTGACATTTTGTATCCTCATCAATTTCACTGACTTGAACTGCTTGGTGACTGAGTTCTAGTGAAGTGTTCAATAGATTGGGCTATCTAGAGCTGGTTATTCATCATTTGAATGCCAACAAGAAGCATCCACCAAGTACTCACCCATGACACAAGTCTAAACGTCTTACCTGTATCAGCAACAATATCATTAGCAATCATGCAAGTCTCACCATGTGTAGTCCTATTGTCCTTCGCCAAAACTATTTTCTCAGCATGACTTTCAGTATTATATTGTATCTTCCCTTGTTAGTTCTTTAGGTAATAACGTGTTTTATGTTGTGTAGTAGGATTTTCTTTTTTATTTCTCAGCATCTTTGAGGTTACTACTTACTTTTTGTGAACAACATATATGTCAGAGATCTCATTTTAGATAACACTCTTGGTTGAAACCATGATCTTTCTCAAGATCTTTGTTTTTTGGTTAGATGATGTCAAATTTTGATTTGACTTGATGCTTTCATTCCCATGCATTGAATGCATATCATGACATGTTTCCACTAAGTTATTCTTATGGTTGATTTTTTAACTTCAACTATTAGGTTCGTAATCAACAATAAAAACCAATGATTGCAACCCTTACCTAATTGAAAGAGCATACGTTCCTACTAATGCCTTCTTTATCAAAAAGGAAGTGAGGAGGGCAACCCCCTCGACCTTATGAGGATGGAAATGACCAATCTATTGCCTGCCTGTTTGTTTTGATGACTCTAATTCAGTATTTTGCTAGAGGTAGTAGTTGTTTCTAGTACACAGCCATATTTGAATTTTACTACAACTAAAATCATAGCAATCTAAATTAGGCTTAATATAATTAGGAGCAATGGGCCAATGCTTATATGCATGACAATGAGTGGGTTGGCCATGCAGTTGTTCTAAGCTAAAATATGCCAGCTACCCCTGGTTACATCCTTAAGTTTGAGACATGTGTGAGATAATTTAGCAATCTTAGCTTTAGTAAGGTAACACTGGTCTTATCTTGCTATAATGGGATCCTTAGATCTATGTTTATGATTACTTTAACCTATTTAACCTGTCAGTTAGTCATAGTTTGCACAGTAGTTGTTCTGATATAGCTCATCAATATGTTGATAGCATAAGTTCACTCATGTTCTAATTTACTTGTATCCTTGCCATGTGCATGTTGACTACCTTCTTGCCAATGAACTAGCACTCATGATTTTTCCATTCTATAGACCCTCACTCTTTAGATTTCACTAATGTTAGAAATTGCGGTGATGTCTACTGCGACAACTAGCCTGCAAGATATTATTGTTCAATGTACATATCCTAACTTGTTGAGATTCTTACTTTTGTTCTTGCACCTACTTTCTACCTAATGTTGTTGTTTCTGTTTCTAGGGGAGTGCTTTGTTCGAGAGATTGAGGGGATTGAACTGACTTATATGAACTAATTTTACTAATTATTTGGCTTTCCTTTTTAAGACTGTGTTTTGTGTGTCCAAGTGGGATATATATGCAGTCAGAGTGAGAGAAGAAGAAGGGGGGAGGAATGAGAGTGAGATGAATAAGTTGAGTCTAAGGAAGGATAGAGAGAGATCACCGTGGTCATATTTCTTTACTAATTTGGGTATTCACAAATGGAATTTCATGGTCACATATATTGATTGCACTCTATTTTGTCCCTGAGCTAACCACCCTAGGAAAAAATAGATTGTATATGTGGTGAAAATACACACTGGCAATTACATGTTGTGTAAGATATCTTCTACGATGTGTAAGAAAGAGTAGACATACAAGAACGCATCCTGTTAAAACGAGCATGTTTGTCAGCATTAGAAATAGGTACATGAGCCAATGTACATGCCATGTGACTGAAAACACGTCATATTCAGGGCAGCAGCAACTGAAGGATGGCTACACACTGTGCAAGTGCAGCACACACCATGTCACGTAGGATAGTTCTTTCCATCAAGTTTGACAATGGTGATGTCGAGAGGTGTCCTTGGGAGATTCACTTTTAACTTCTTAGAAACACAAATAACTTATTGTATATGAGATACCTTTCTAAGATTTGCATGTGTAAATTAATTTGCCAAGAGGTATGGTTTGACTCTGTAAGCATTTTGGAGTCAAATGTACATGATGACTTTATCAGTGTACATGTATTTTGGTTCTTGAATTCCCATACATATATGCCATTGCATAGAGCATCTAGTAATCAATTATAACTTGCTTTATGTTTCTCTGAACATTGCTTTCCCTCTATAGGTGTGTTGCATGAATGATTGCAGGAAATTGGCTTCTATAATATGTGAATGGCTCTATTTTCCATACTTGGTTAGCAAGCAAACTCTTGTCTATTCCAGTCTTTTCCATACTTTCTAACATTCCACTGGTTAGTAGGAGGCATTTGTTTAACTCTTGTGAATCTAAAATTTTCTTTAGAAAATCATAAGGTAGAAATATTTCATTTCAGATTGATCTGAAATCGCAAATCCTGATTATTCCAGTGCTATAAGAATCTAGAAGAACTTTGTTAAAGAATGAATAAGTTGGGGAGTTATTCATGATAAAGTGTTTACAATCATCCCTTATTTGCTTAGGAACTTCTGATCTGAACCATAATATATACAACATCTAAATGTATGCTCATTTGTTACAAACATTGGTGTTCCTACTGCAGTTCTTGTTGTGTGAAGTTTTGGTAGTTTTCATTGCCCTGAAGTAGCTTCCTCTATATACTGCTCTTTCTCATGCTTACTGTGTAACCTAGACGAGCTTCCTCTGAATTGCTATCGTGTTTTCCATTCAAATTGACTAGGCAGTTAACTTTTTTTTTTGGAGAATAGGCAGTTAACTTCTAAGTCTTAGATTTCTTTGAGTACTGGAATGAGAGTGGTATCATGCAACTTTGGCACTCCCTTCAACCAATGATAATTCCATATTTCCATCTTTTTACCATTCATCACCAGTTTGCTGCTATGCAACTCATAAAGATTTTAGCTCCATGCACATCACGACCAAAAGGGTGTGGCATGCTTCTAGTTATGGTCATCATACTTCTTGTATTTTCAAGCTAGGTTCTTTTTCAGTGATATTTCCTTTGTGGTAGTGAAATCTCGTAGGCTTCTCATGAGAACAACATTATTCTACTCTGGCATACCTTCTTCTTTTGGCATCTATCCTTCACCCATGAATTTTTGCCTCAATCTCTCTTGAATCGAGGGAAGCTTAGTAGGGTGATCGTATCTAGTTGTATAACATTACAATGGAAGATGAGCGTTAGTATATGAACTCCTAGGTGACATCAAATTACCTTTATGCACATTGTATTTAGCTCAGAAATTGTGTCTACAGCCAGCAGAACTACACCTGATCATGAGTCACTAAAGTTATCTGAAATGAGCAGGTTGATAAACTGCGTTACTAGCTATCAGTGTTGTAAATCCTGTACACGTGCTAGTTATTTTATTTAGAGGTAAATAGTTATTGTTCATGCTATTTTCCCTCCTTGTAGCCCCCCCACCAATCAGTTCCCTTTAATCAAGGAATATATATGAAATTCTCAGTGGAAATGTGTACTTCAACTTCACAAAATTATCTACTTACACCTAGACGGGGGAATGATATAATTGGCGGTTTAGCAAAGCAAGGGTTATTGTTGATGTTTTCCCTTGATGTCTGAGTGAAATTAGTTTGGTCCACTTCATTTGTCAGACCATACAATATGCTAGATAACAACTACAATATGAACTGTTGCTAAGTTTTAATCAGGGATAACATTAAGCTCCTATTTCATATCCTATATTTCTGTACGTTAGGAGTTATGTACAAATGTAAAATTTTGTAATCAGTATTACCAACCTGATTCATATGGATAGTAAGTTATATACTGATATTGGCTGAGTACTCAAATAGTTGTATTACTTAAACTAATCACATCATCCAGTAATTTAGTGGTTGAAATGTACGATCTATTGATTTATTATTACATTAGAATGGGCCCATTGGTCTAGAGATGCAGATTTGAAAAGTAATCTGATCTCAACAATTGCATGAGTTGAAAGATTGATTATTCATCAACCAATTGACATGACTGTCCCCCTATTTAAACTAACCAAGACAGGACGCGTTGTCTATTTGCATCCTTTTTGTATGTTATTTGTACTTGTTCATTGGTGTAAAACTCGTATAACCATCATCTAGCCTGAAGAAAATTGTCAAAGTAAGTCACATGCTGCCCAGAAACATGGTCAGTAAATATGGTGAGTATACCTAACGGTTCCAATAATCCCAACATGAGTACACATATAGAAATTAAAACTTTTCAGGTGCAAAATATTTCGATCAATAAAAGGGAGCACATTATCATGGGATCCCTACTGAAAAAACTTGGTGATGGTTCTTCTGAGCAATAATCAACGTAAACTTAGGAGACAAGTTGGCGTCCAGATGCTTGCAAACCTAAATAATTTATTGTTATACTTACATGCATTTCTTGCTATCAGAGATCCATAATACTATGACACCTTGTGTCTATTATAGCAGGAACATGCTATTGGAAATCACTCCTAGTCAGCTTCTTTGTCTTGTAAGATTCCTAAAGGACATTTAATATGATGATTTGTATTTTGTGTTATGTAAGAAAATACGAACTGGGGAGCTCCTAGTGCATGTATTTTCACTGCCAGAGCCAATGTCTATTGAAAATCAGGTAAGTTTCACTCAAGCATCTTACATGTAGATGCTTAAAAACCCCTTTCATAACTACTATTTATCAGTATTGATTGTTATGTTAAGCTAAGATAAGCCATTGACGATGTGTTCAGGTTGGAATTGTTCATTGGGATGTTCTCCTATGGGTCTTCATGAGTATTTTTTTTTAATTATAGAGTAGTGGTGGTATCCATCTTTGTACTCAAAACTAGGGGTGAACATCGGTCCAGAACCGGATCAGACTGAAGACCGATTTAAGAAATTTTTAGACCGTAGACCAGACCGTTTCGAGGTAGTACCGGACCGTTTTGAGATAGGACCAGACCGGGACCGGGACCGGGACCGGACCGTTTTGATGTAGGACCAGACTAGACCGTTTGGATCGTAATCAGTCTTTTTTACATTTTTTACAACTTATTTGATTGTAGAAATTGATACTCTTAGTCACTTATAACAATGTTATAACATTAATAGCAATAATGTACACTACTAGTGCTTATATATGTACTTTGTTTGTACTTGTTATATAATATACTTATAAATATACATGTATTTTATAAAAAAAATTAGTCTACGGTCCGGTCTACGGTCGGACTGGTTTTGGACCAGACCGGACCGAAGACCGAACTTGCCAAAATATCCAGACCGTGGATTTGACAGAAGACCGAACTCGCCAAAATTTTTGGACCGTGGACCAGATCAAACTCAAAATAGACTGGACCCACTTTCTTGACTGGACAGACCCTTTTTGGTGCCTTGTTTGTTGCCTGTATTACCTTCCATTTTAATAATTATTTGCTATGTGGATACTTGTGTATCTCTTATACGAAAAGATACCAAAATTTAATGTCATGCAATAAGTGGTAGCCACCTTATGATGAACATTTTGTGCCTTCCATTTGATCACATTTCCAATACTGTGGACTTCAGCTAGTTAAAGGGATACTCTTGGCCGGGCTAAATACAAAGCTGAGTCTATCAAACTGAATGGGGTGGCAGTTTTGCCTAGGATACACATAGAGCCTTTAGCTGTAATGTAATGTAGGATATCATATGATTAAATTAAATAAAATCAAAGTTAAATATGAAAGGGCTTAAACAAAAAAAAATAGAAAAAATATATTAACCAGGAAACTATGAATCTGGAACGTGGATATTAATATCATGGTAAGGCATCATAGGTAGGCGGTGGAGTCTTGGGTCTACTTCATCATACTAAGGCCCTTCGAAACAAGTCAATCTTTAACAAGCGTATGATGAAAGAATGTTTCTGTTTAGACAATTGTTTAAATATGCGATACTAATATCAAGAAACCTCCGTTGATTTGACAGTCATTCATTACACTTTTATGCTATCTTAGGCAGCGTTTGTTTTATTGGTATAGTGCCGATATGGTAATTAAATTATGGGTGGTAAGTTAACTTATGTTTGCTATTCCGTTTAGAAGATACATAGCTTGCCGCAGAGATAACTTAATCAAAAATTTGCTGGATAATGTGTCGTCTCGATTTCTTACAGCAGTGAAGAGATTAGTGTGCCGTAGCTATTCATTTCCAGCCCAGCCCCTTCAACAAACTTTTAGATACATGTAACAATAGGGCAAAATGGACTTTGTCTAGACGGAAAAAGACTACTTACTTGTGTACCAAATAGTTGATAGCTTACCATTTAATTTATTTATCATTGTCCCAAACAACAGTTATCTCCCACAAGATTAACATACCACCGGTTAATATATCCATATCAACTAAATTCACCATTACTGTGCACCAAACGCAGCCTTAATCTTACTTCAAGTATATGTAGTGGAAGGAAAGAGAATTGGACAGTAGAGTAATCTACTGCAGAGTAATCTACTGTCCTGAGTCCAACGTCACCTTGTTCTTGCTGACCTTGACCCACTGTCCTGGGTCCAAAACTCCTTTGTCGTTGCTCACCTTAACCATCATTTTTTTTGTCTTAATTGTCCTCTTAGTCTTCTTCCCGACATTATGCTCCTTCACCAAGCCGGTATGCTATTGCCTTTTCTTCTTTTTGTTCTTCTTCTTCCCTTGTTGGATCTTCAACAAACTTTTAGATACATGTAACAATAGGGCAAAATGGACTTTGTCTAGACGGAAAAAGACTACTTACTTGTGTACCAAATAGTGGATATCTTACCATTTAATTTATTTATCATTGTCCCAAACAACAGTTATCTCCCACAAGATTAACATACCACCGGTTAATATATCCATATCAACTAAATTCACCATTACTGTGCACCAAACGCAACCTTAATCTTACTTCAAGTATATGTAGTGGAAGGAAAGAGAATTGGACAGTAGAGTAATCTACTGTCCTGAGTCCAACGTCACCTTGTTCTTGCTGACCTTGACCCACTGTCCTGGGTCCAAAACTCCTTTGTCGTTGCTCACCTTAACCATCATTTTTTTTGTCTTAATTGTCCTCTTAGTCTTCTTCCCGACGTTATGCTCCTTCACCAAGCCGGTATGCTATTGCCTTTTCTTCTTTTTGTTCTTCTTCTTCCCTTGTTGGATCTTATCATACCTCTTCCATGACAGTGGTGGTTTCATCTGCATAAAATAAAATGAAACTCACGATATTTACAGTTGGTAGAAATATCCCTAGATTTTTTTGCTAGTCTCTTCAGTTACCTTGCTTTCGTCATCACGAATCTGACCCTGAATATTTATCTCGTCGGGGGAGCGGGTGGTACTATGAGAAATATTGACCCGGGGTGCTTCACTTCAGTCTCTACTGCTAGGAACATCGAGTAGTGTATCGTATCGGAAGGTTGTAACGATGTGGTGGGAGAGGATGAAAACAATGGAGGGAGCATGCGAGCAGGTGTAGTTGGGATGGGAACTCCTTTGCACCGTGTCATTATCGTCATTGTCCCTTCGTTAGCAGCAGGTCATAGGTTTTCCATCTAACCGTCTTGCAGTATCAGTGAAAGGGTTAAATTTGGGTTCTGTGTTTTCTGGAGCTTCTTCAACTTTAGATGCCTTACTAACTGGAGCGGGAGCAGCAAGACGCTCACGTTATATAATGTGCTTGGTTTCTATAATGTCTATGTAGTATTTTTTATTGTTATAAGCTACCATGATACTGTCGCCAGTTGTCAAACACGAGTAGTTACTGAGAGTTGTTTCCAAAATAGCTTTGGGGTTTGATATATCTAAAAAATCTTTCGTGTGAGGATGCAGTTTAACAAAGGTTCCTTTTGGAAGGGTGTCATTCTTCATTCTTACAAAATCCCCCTCTTGCAAGAGCAAGTTTTGCATCATCTAGTATGGAATATAAACCACACCTTCTTCAGCAATAAACCATGCCTTTTTCACTCTTATAGCATTTTTCATTTTGTTTACACATACCTTTTATTAAGTTTCCTAGCTATTTATACCTTTCCATCCTCTTATTTGCTAACAAGTTCTCACAATTATTTAGATAACAAATTAATATTTATTTTGTACGGTGTCCAAAGCAGCCGAACAATACAGATTGCGGGTATTATGTGTTGAAGTATATGAAAGACATCTTTGATGTGAGAAATAGAAATATTCCTGAATGTGTAAGCTACTTAACATTATATTCTTTTAGTTTGTTCAAATTTCTAAATAAATTGAAAAAATCACAATATGTTGATATATTTGTCATATGATTGCAGTATTATTCGAAGTATATTGGTCGTTGCTTCAACCAAAAAGAAATCGATGTGGTCCGAAACGAGTGGGCGACATGTGTTCTTGAGCACGCATAAAATTATGTGACATGTGGGGGAGACATTTATTCTTTAGCATAGACCAATGTGTGAAACTTTTTTAGTTAGTTTTCAGTTTGATTCTAGAGTAGATACGCAGTACTTTGTATTATTGAATCGTTGTATGGATGATTTAATATTAATTAAATTTAGTACGAGTTTCTTTCAAGATTTGATGGAAATTTGGTTCAACTATGTGTTTGTTTGTGAAATGAAAAAGTATAATTGCATATTTATTATAATTTATTAATAATATGGTTAATTTGATCAATACAATTGGTTCGATATATGACCTGTCAAACTCTAATCAAAGACAACAGTTAATGATATGTTGTAAAATGTATGATTCTACAACAAACAACACATGTTGTGTTATCCACACCTATTACAACATGTTTGTCAGGAAAAAAATACACCTATTACAATAGGTGTTTCTAGTGAACTACAACATACATAACCTGTTGTATAAATTGTGTATATTACAACAGACACACACCATGTTGTGTAAACAATCCTATTACAACGGTTAAATATATGGAAAGACAACATACTCCAACTGTTGTATAAACATCTATATTACAACAGGTGCACTGCATGTTGTAATAGACCTACCTATTACCACGGGTGTGTTTAGTGAAAGACAACATGCTTCAACTGTTGTATAATATATATTACAACGGGTGAACCGCATGTTGTAAAAAATACCCCTATTACAACGGGTGTGTTTAGCGAAAGACAACGTCGTTCAACTGTTGTATAATATATATTACAATAGGTACACCACATGTTGTGTAAAATACCCATATTACAACAGGCCATTCCTTAAAAGACAACATGTTTCAACTGTTGTATAAAATACATCTATTACAACATGCGATCACGTGTTGTGTAAAGCACCCCCCATAAGACCACACGATCTAATACAATGGTTAACACCTGTTGTAAATTGAGAAAAGGAACTGTTGTAAAAAGCATTTTTTGTAGTAGTGTTGCTCACCCTTATTGCATTGTCTGACAATTATATAAAAATCTAGCTAGATCGTTACATAAACATTATACCAAATAAACATTTAAATTCATGAATCAGTATACTATTAGAACCTTTCATGGAGTAAGTTCAGAGATGAAAATAAATTTTTTATTACAAAGAACTCAATAATTGTCAAGGAAAAAAATAGAAAATATAAAATAAAAAGGAGTGCGGCACCCACATGCCCACTTATACTGCGGAGGCACCCCAAATTGAGCCAAGTGCCCAACATACAAGCATGCCTCAATTTTTTCAACATCAAGAAGTTATGGACTGTATTTTAATTCTACTATATGGAAATTTTATTATGTAACACTTTTCTAATATATATATATATATATATATATATATATATATATATATATATATATATATATATATATATTTTATTGTCATAGGTCATCATGATAGATAAAAGTTGGATACATGAGGAACACAGAACAAGCATGATATATTTACTTGGGGTGGTTAAATTTATAAAGCATGCATTTTCAAAATCGAGCAGAGATGGGACTATCTTATGTCCTTGTAAGCAGTGCTTAAATGTGCATAGGCAGAATTGACAAGTCTCAATAGAACACTTGTTATGGAATGGATTCTTGACCACCTACACAAATTGGATTTTTCATGGTGAGGGTTCATTTGATAGCTCTGAGGATTCACAAACACAAAATGACACGTCGAAAGATTACATGAGAGACATGTTGCATGATGCGTATGGTGTATCACATGATGGAGAGAATATGGAAGACGATGACCATTGATTCGTATATGTTGATGATGCAAAAGCTGAGTAATTTTACAAACTGTTAGAGATTGCTACAAATGAATTGTACCCTAGAAGTAAGAAGTACTCTAAATTGTACACTGTTGTTAGGTTGTTTCACATAAAATGTGTCAATAATTGGAGTAATAAGTCATTTTTCTGAGCAGCTTGAGCTTTTGAAGGAATTGCTTCCAGAGGGTGAGACATTGCCCGACTCTTATTATGATGTCAGGAAAATAATCAGGGACCTTGGACTGGACTATGATAAAATCGATGCTTGCAAAAATAACTGCATTTTGTATCAAAAGGATTTTGCAGATAAGACTTCATGTCTGAATTGTGGTGCTTCTAGATATAAAGAAATCAAAATTGATGAAGCTGGTGTAGAAAACATTCGTACAAACAAGAAAGGAGTTCCATGTAAAGTCTTGCACTACTTTCCCATGACTCATAGGTTGAAGAGATTGTTCATGTGTTCAAAACTGTAACCCCTAATGTGGTGGCACGATGAAAACCATACCAAGGATGGGATTTTTTGACATCTAGCAGATTCTCCAGCATGGAAGACGTTTGATAATATGCATGCTGGGTTTGCTTCTAATTCTTACAATGTTCGCCTTGGATTAGCTTCTGATGGATTGAATCCCTTTGGCCTCATGAGTCTAACATATATCATTCGGCCCATCGTATTGATTCTATACAACTTGCCACCATGGTTGTGCATGAAGTCTCCCAATTTTATCCTGTCGATGATTATTCCTGGTCTAACTCAACCCGGAATGGACATAGATGTCTACCTACAACTGTTGATTGAGGAGTTAAAAGAACTATGGGAAGCTGGTGCTGATACTTATGATGATGATCGTAAAGAGGTTTTCAAGTTGCATGCTTCCTTAGTGTGGACGATAAGCGACTTTCCTGCATATGGTTATCTATCTGGTTGGAAAACTAGTGGGTATCTTGCATGTCCTTTGGCAACAAAGACGCCTGCCATGGAGACTACCATATAGTAAGAAAGCATGTTTCATGGGTCATAGGAGGTTCCTCCCAATGGATCATAAATTTCATAAAGATACTTCATCATTTGATGGAAAAGAAGAATTTAGAACTGCTCCTAAGATGTTATCTGGAAGTCAAATTCTAGATCAAACTAGAGATGTAGATAATTTTCCATACAACTGGAGAAAGAGAAGTATATTTTTTGAGCTACCATACTGGAAGCATAACCTTATACGTCATAATCTTGACGTGATGCACATAGAAAAGAATGTATGTGAGAGTTTGATTCACACACTGCTAGGAATGGAGAAGTCAAAGGACACTGAAAATTCTCGATATGACCTTGAAGAGATGGGCATAAGTCATAGACTTCACATTATCAAGGACGGAAATAAAAAAACATCCCGCCTTCATGTTTTACTTTGAAGAAGGAGGAAAAAGAATTATTTTGTAATCTGTTGAAGTCTGCTTGAGTTCCTGATGGGTATTCTTCTAATATAGCTAGAAATGCACGCGTCAAAGAAAGAAAGCTGATGGCATTGAAGAGTCATGATTATCACGTATTGATGCAACAATTTCTCCCATTAGCTTTACAAGTAGAGTTGCCCAACAAAAATGTTAGATCTGTTGTAATTGAGTTGTCCAAGTTTCTTAAAGACATGCTCTAAAGTCATAAATCCAAATACTTTTGAGAAGTTGGAATCTAGAATAGCAGTTACTCTTTGTAACCTAGAGAAGATTATCCCACCATTATTCTTTGATGTGATGGAGCATGTGGTCATTCATCTTCCACGAGAAGCAAAGATAGTCGGACTAATATTCTATCAGTTGATGTACCCCATGGAGAGGTAATCTTTCTAACAATTAAATTTGTTCAAACTTTGCATCCGATCGTATGTGATGTTCTTACAAAGTATTTTTTTCTTATTAATGTAGACACTTACAAACTTAAAAAAGATATGTGCGAAATAAAGTTGCTCTGGAAGCTTCTATAGCAGAAGGTTACTTGGTAGATCAATGCTTAACATTCTGTTCGAGATATCTCTCAGGAGTTGAGACAAGATTCACTAAATTGTCCAGAAATGATGTGGAAGATGAAGATATGGATAATGATTAATAGTGGTCTATATTCTTTCATAAAGGGCGTCATCTAGGAAAGAAGACTCCTATTATGCTTGATAGCGCAATGCTCAAAGCTGCGCATCAATATATTTTAGCCAATTGTGATGCATTTGATCCATACGTAAAGTAAGATCGTTGTTTACTTTTCATTATGTAATTTCATATATACGTCTAAGTGTGTCACACGTGTTTGTTGGCAGGGAGTACATTAGATACTTGAAGAAAATCAATCCATGTGCACAAAAATGGGAAATCAATAATCTTCATATGAATAGTTTTAATGAATGGTTTAAGAAACATGTAAGTTTAAATAAGTTATTTCCGTTAGCATAATAAAAAATATATATAAATAATAAAATTCATGATATTTTTAGATTGAGGAGAAGGCAAAGTCAACAACTATGTCACCAAACCTTTTAGTGTTGGCTTGAGGACCGCAACAAATGACGATGCAATATGTGGGATATGTAACAAATGGTTATAAATTTCGCACCAAGGATCGAGAATACGGTACACAAAATAATGGAATTATGGTGAACGCTCAGACTGAAAGTTTTGCCAGCTCCAAGGATAAAACTCTTATAACGGGTCAGGTTACGTACTACGGGGTGTAAAGGGACATTTTTGAGATCAGTTATTATGAGCAACTTAAAGTTGTATTGTTCAAATGTGACTGGGTCAATGCATATAGAGGCATCAACATTTATGAAAATGACTTCACAATGTTCAATTTAAAATGTATTGGTGTAATTGATCATCCATTTGCATTGACCTCCCAAGCACAACAAGTAAATTATGTGAAATACATAAGTAAAAAAAAATTGGAGCTTTGTTGTGCACACTACACCTCGTGATACTTATGACATGGAGGAGAAGCTTCATGATAATTTAATGGATGGAACCTGGTTATCTGAAGATAAATCTCCAAGTGATTTGGAAGATATCTTAAGTGACATTTGTGGTGACATTAATTTAGTTAGAGAAGACATGGAGGGTGTGACCTTTTATGAAGGGGGTCATGATCCCCATCATTGATTTTATGTAACTCCTTTTATTTTATTAGTTGGGTCAAATAGTGGAAACACTCATGTTATCCTTTTATTTCTAAAATGGTCATTTATTCTTTTACGTGATTATACATTTGTTGCACAATTTTTTTATTTTAGGTTAATCTGCTTAATAAGCTTGCTTGTTGGATGTTGGCTTCATCAGCAACATATAAATATTATTGAATTTTTAATTTTATTTGAGGAACACAAATATAGAATCTATGCCATGATTTCAATTTGTAATTGAATATTTTTGATATCAATTGTCTTTTTAGGAGAATGAAAAGACACAGTTAGCTATTGTCTCCACTTACTGATGATGTCTACAATGAAGGATTAGCTCATGGGAGTATGATAGGTATAATAAAAAATTACATCATTGAATATCTTTCTTAGAACTGCTCATATCATCATTTTAGTTGCAGGTATTTCTAAAAGACCAAAAGGAAGGTATCTTGGTTCAATAAATTCTGATTGGGGGTGTTCAAATGCAAAAGGAGGACTTAGAAACAATAAAACCGTGGTGGGATCAGATGCAAACAACAACATAAGTTCTTCTTTGAACCTTGCAAAAGAAAAAAATCCCTCTGTGTCAAATGATGGAGTTGGTACCGTTGGTAAAAGTCATGTGGTGGAAAACTCAAATAATGTTAGAGAAGGAAGTCATTCTAAAAGATACTTAAAAAAAGTCATCAAGGAGTGCCTGTAAAAGCAAGTATGCAACGTTTGGTAAATGATGTCAGTAACAATCAAGAGGTTGAAATTGATAAATTAGATAATGATCAACATTCTATTTCTGATTCTCCTACTGTTGATCCTGGGCAGAGTGAAGGTAAGAAAATTTAGATATAAGGATGCATTATTTTTTACAAACTATTATTTAATTATATCTGTATAATATGTATATCCTTCTAAATGCTTGCATCATATTTGTGATTTTGTAGGGGGCTACAAATAAAAAAACAAGGGGCTATTCTAAGTGTATCTGATTATGGGGTAAGACAGGGGATAAAAAGCTATCAATTACTTTGGATGAGAATGGAGATCCAATAGGACCACATCAGAATGACATGTCTTCCTTTTTGGGAACTATTGCTAGAAATTCTGATCTTGCACCATTAAACTATCTTGATTGGAGACAAGAAGTTGTGGAAAACAAAACCACTATATGGAATTATGTGGATGTAATTCTAGTCTTAGAGATATAATACAATGCTGTGAAATTTTTATAGCAAATATTTGAGCTTTATATTCTAAAATCTACATCAAGGCTCCTTTTCTCTAAGAACATGGTGTATATAGAGAACAAATAAGAGAAATGATGATTCTTTAGTTTATATGCATAAGTTTTCAACTTGTAGAACTAGGGATTTAGGCCATGATATATGAGAGAAGGAGAAAATAATAATAAAATGGTTGAGTATAGAAGATCTTACGTGTAGGGAATAAGAAAAAAGTCAGAAGGCTTGGATCTGTCCTAGGGGAGTATGATCCAAGGCTCAATTCAAACTAGATCTTTGCCTTCCAAAACACCCAAAACCCCATCCTATCTTGGAAAGCAAGCCACTGCCTCCACCGGGTCCATTTCCACTATGTTCCCCTCTACCAAAATCTCCAACTATTTTTCTATCCTCAGAGTGTTTAGAAGCATTAATATACTTTTCAATGTGTCTCGTTGCCTCCATGAAATTTTTAAAGTTTTCTCTATCCCATTGTCAACATGATGATATATAGTGTCTAATTTCCATGTCTAGACTTCCTTTAAAACTTATGTAATTCCAGTTGACCTAGAGGTTATATATTGCCTATATTTTGATAATGACTTAACCATTCTATTCATATGTATCTAATATGTGTATTAAAGATTGATTTCAGGTATTAGGTACATGAAAAGGATCCCAAATCCAAAACCCTAGATTGACTCAAGTTCAAGTCAAAGAGCTACAAGTGTGATTTTGTGGAAATCTATGTAAATGACCTTATAACATATTTGTAATCACTTGTAATGATGAATTGACTTGTAACTAAGGTGAGAAAATTGATTGGGACATAAAACACCAATGTTTGATCACTTTAGATTCATATTCAAAGATTGACGTTAGGTTGTCAATCAGTCAAGTTTCACCCCAGGTACAATCTCTGAAGATTGCATCGGTTGAGTTTTGTCTTCACAGAACTCAACCGATGGAGTACCTGACCAAAACAATCATTCATTGATCGGTCAAGTTTCTTCAAAACAAACTCGACTAATACTTTGAAAATTGGTTTGTCATTTACTCTATTGGTCAAGTCAACTTTATTGAAACTCGACCTATTGCACTATAACAAGATCTCTACAATTTAGGAGATATGGAGAATATAACCACTATTGCAATGTAACATCAATCAACTAACTTGGAGTTATCTCTAACAAGTTATACTATATGGTTGATTATGGTTTACAAACAACATTATGCCCTGTGGAGATGAGGCTTACCACTCATACTCCAACTGATCGCTGAGAAGCCGCATCAGTATCATACATAGGTCATTAAGAGAGCCGGATTCTCATGACCTTCACCTTCCTCAGTCAGTAAGAGGATCACTTGTAGGACATCTCGTGTCTCTACTACTATAGCTTACCAGGGTAAACTGGTCCTTCGCTATTCTAGAGTCACAGTGGCGTTCTGTACTCTCTTCGTCATCAGGAGGTTTCATATTTACCTACCACTGATACGGATATCTGTGCTTTCTTCGTCATCAGGAGGTTTCATGTTTACCTACCACTGATACGGTATGGAACTATAGTGAAGGATGGATGGATTCCACATCTACATCACTTTCCTACACTAGGATGTAAGGTTCTACACATCCATGTACCCCACATACTCAAAAGTATGTGCTCCAGGAGTTCCCTGAGGAAAACCTGTTTCACCATCATTTAATTTCTGACAATGATGGATCTATGATCAGGGCTCTACATTTTACTTGATTAGTTAGGTACATTCAGTATTCTTTAACAGCATACATTGTTCTGCAAACAATAACAATAGCATAGCAGCTATAAAAGAAGAATACTAAATGTAACAGGTCTAACTCATATCAATCATCATTTCTCATTATTCTCATCACAAGTCATCTCTAAGGCATGACCTTGATGGTATTCATGGCTCTCATAGCCCAGTATCAGCATAGGATGCCACTGGCAAGGCATCAGATTACTTTACTTATTCATAAGGCTAACAACATGCCTTTAATGAATATAACATCAACATCCATACCTGGATATGATTACCTTCATATCAGAACCTGCATG
The DNA here is from genome assembly GCA_963693085.1 of Alisma plantago-aquatica. Classification (NCBI taxonomy): domain Eukaryota; kingdom Viridiplantae; phylum Streptophyta; class Magnoliopsida; order Alismatales; family Alismataceae; genus Alisma; species Alisma plantago-aquatica. The sequence continues at coordinate 989,092,730 of OY856413.1, forward strand.
GTTAATACATCTGATAAAGGTAATGCAACAATAAGGAATGTACTTCCTACTCTTGTCATAAGAGTTAAATCTCTAATTCAAATCAAATAGAGTTTAATACTCAAAAGCATGCCATTACCCTTGAATTAGGGTTTACTATTCACATTACATGTCATCACCCTTGAATTAGGGTTTACTCTTCACATCAAGGTGAATTAAACTCATAACATCATCATGTATGAGTAACATCTTCATTGATACTCTTGGATTAGTTAAAGGTTCATCATTTATCATAATTAGGGTTTCTATGATCTCACACAGGTGGATCATACCCTAATTATGCTCATTTCTGTGTATTGGGGATGCTTCAATTGAGTTTCCATTTAAAAAGGGTACTTTCTCTCTCTAGAAGTATTTTCTCTCTCATCATAAGGTTAGGTGATGTCAACATCACTCTAAAACAGGTTGGGTTGAGTCATCATAGGCTAACATAGCCAAAAACATCACCATTATGTGATTAGAGTTACTTTCTCTCTCTAGAGTACTCTCTCTTTCATCATACTAATGGTTGATGTTAACATTAGACTAGATCAAGTTGGATAGAGTCATTATGACTAAAAACATCATTCTCATGTAATTAGAGTTTGAATTGAGCAAGGTATAACTCAATTGACCCTTCAGGGGTATTTTGGTAATTCACCCCATTGATCATCATCATGGTCAAAAACCTTAGTCAAATAACCCCTTACTATCCTAGATTATCATTAGGGTTTGATTTGGGCAACATTGAACCATTTACATCATCAAATGATTGAATGTGGTCAACCTTGAATCACATTGATTAATTTCAATCATTAATCATTAATTGAATTGAGATCGGTTGAAAGTGTTGACCGTTTGCCCACTTTGACCCTCCAAGACCGCGAGCCTCTTTCTAACCCCAAGACCGCGAGCCCCCTTAGGCTTCAAGACCGCGAGCCTCTTCAAGGGTTCAAGACCGCGAAGCCTCCCATTGGTTCAAGTTAATGTTGAGACCGCGAAGACCAATTTGAGTTGAGACCGTGAGGGTCATGAAGACCGTTTGCCCTTCTTTGACCTCAGGACTGCGAGGCCCTTCGCGGTCTTGAGACCACAAGCCTCCTCTCGGTCTTGAGACCGTGAGCCCCCTCACGATCTTGAGACCGCGAGCCCTCTCACGGTCTTGAGACCGCGAGGCTCTCATGGTCTCAGCCGAAAGATGCAACCGATAATGTCAACCCATGTTGAAGCCCTCAAATGGTCAAAGCTATGTTGACCACTTATGGATTTAGTCAATTAAGATTATGCTTGATCACTTGGTCATTCATTTGACCCATAATGGTTAACCAATTATGGTTGAAATTGATTCAATTAGGGTCTATCAATGTTCACCCATCAACACTCAACAGTGTGCATCAACACAAGGTTGAACCCTTCAATTGAGCTCCAATTGGGCCCAAACTTGGCCCAAACGGTCTTGAGGTCATGTGGGTGGACCCCACATGGTATTGAGACCGTTTGTCCAAGATTTCATCAAAGTCTAAGGTGATTTAATAGGGGTTGAACCATGATTGAACCACAAAATAGAATTTTGATTAAATTAATAACTTATTTGCAATTGGGTCCTCAATTGGTCAAATTACTCAACCCTAGACCTTCAAACGGTCTTGGGTGATTGTCCTCTCGGTCTTGAGACCGTTTGGATGAGTTCCAAACGGTCTTGAGACCGTTTGCCCATCCAATTTTTGGATTCTAGTGCAAATTCATCAAGGTCTGACCCATTGAGTTGATGATCATGTCAATACTTAATTGCAATGTAATTTGATGTAATTGTACCTTCAATTGGTCAACAAATCTTGACCCCAGACCTCCAAACGGTCTTGGTTGATTGCCCTCGCGGTCTTGAGACCGTTTGGTGACCCCCAAACGGTCTTGAGACCATTTAGGTCAATCAACCCTAAAAACCCTAATTAGGTCACCATAATTTCAGTACTGATTTTACCTAGGGTTAGCCCTAGTATTCACCCTTCAACTCTTAGCCCGTTTGGAATTAGACCATAAAACTTGGTGAGTTGTTAATTAACATAATTTTGAACAGTAATCTCATACGGTCAATGCTTAGTCAACGACCTTACACGGTCTTGAGACCGTTTGCCCAAAAAGGCAATTTCAGACCGTTTGAAAATCAGCAATTAATTCATTTAAAGTTGTGACTTAAAAAGGTCATATTTCCCGATTCCTTTAAAGTTAGTCTCCCATATTTTGAGGGTAATTAGCCTATATAATTAAGAACAGATTTCGTATACGGTCCATGCTCGGTCAACGGGGCCAAACGGTCTTGAGACCGTTTGCCCTGTCGCAGTCTCGAGACCGTTTGCTCACCTCGCGGTCTTGAGTCCGAGAGAGCAAACTGTTAAGACCGTTTAAGGAAAAGAAAAGCGGTGGGTTTTTCTTGGAAATCACGCCTTCATCTTCTAGCTCAATAACAGTACAGATATCCCACGGGTTTGCTTGCAAAATAGCAGGGAAAAGTAGGGAAACACTAAGAGCTATCATCAAAACGCATATAAAGATGCATATAGTAAAGCATAGGTTTAGAGTTATAAAACCCGCCTAAAGCTTGCTTCTTGAGCTCCACGCTTTCAAGCTCCAAGCTCTAATGGCGTCCTTGAGTTCTTATAGGTTGGCCAAGGTGAAAACTCCAAGGAAGGATGAAAAGAGACGGCTAGAAAGATAGGGTTTCGAGAATTAGCCATGAAGCTGACCTTGAATTCGAATTCTAACCATGGAATTAGGCAAGAAGAGGGGTTTAAACCTACCTTGCACCCCTTGGTCGTCCTCCTTAGCTCCAAGGCAGTCCTTGGTCGTCTTTGGTGAAATGAAACAGTAAGGGAACGAAGGGTAAGTTCCCTTGCAACTAAGGGAAGGAGAGCTTATATACATGGGGTAGGATTTTCAACATTAGTGCATAAGTTTCCTTTAATTCCAACTAAGTCCTTCCTTTATTACTTGCTCGTCCCTTCCTCTTTATTCTAAGGACAAACCTTATCTTAAGTTATAGAAAAGAAGGCAAGGAATAACAATCTAATAATAAAGTTCATACTTAAAGGGATATTGCACATATACCCTGATTATTCAATCACAAAGCCTATTTCTTAACTTGATAACTCAATTGAGGTGAATTCTTCATCATTTCTTCTCTAAATGATGGCAAGAGTCTAAAAAGATACTTTAGATGACATTCTTTACAAATTGCATCCCTTTATTTGGGTAAATTGCATTTTACCCCAAATTAGGGTTTTCAAGCCCTGGGATTGCTTCCACAGCTGCACCTTGGTGCTCTAGCTTGGGAAATCCCTCAAACTTTGCCAAAGAGATTCTCATGATGTCTCAACATCAGAGGAACATTTCATCATGTGCAAATTGCAAGCTAACCCTTTTAATTGGGTAAATTGCACATAGGTCCCTGTATATCAAAACAATGCTACAACTTTAAATAAAAAGGAGCAAATACTGAAATATACTTTTATGAGAAACTTAATTACATGCTCAGAGTTAATCACAAATATTTATTTACATATTTAGGCAAAACACCTAGGGTTAACTCATAACCCAGGTCAGGGATGTTACAAATTATCCACCCCTTACAAGGATTTCGTCCCCGAAATCGATAAAACATACTACGAGAAAAGGGCAGGATACTTCCTTCTCATCTCATCCTCTAACTCCCAAGTGGCTTCTTCAATACCACGATGGTTCCAGAGGACTTTCACAAGACTTATATCTTTCTTCTTTAACTTTTTAATTCGTTTATCAAGGATTGACACTGGTCCCTCCTCATAGGATATGTCATCATTCAATTCTACCTCCATAGGTTGTAGAACTGACTCGGTGTCTGGGTGACATTTCTTCAACATAGAAATGTGAAACACAGGATGTAACCTCTGTAATTCTGGGGGAAGCTCTAGTTTATATGCTACCTTTCCAATCCGTTCAATGATTGGGTAAGGCCCCATATATCTAGGAGCTAACTTCCCTTTTTTTCCAAAACGAAGGACCCCTTTCCAAGGTGAGACCTTAAGATACACTTTGTCTCCAACCTGGAACTCTAAGGGTCTACGACGTTTGTCAGCATAAGATTTCTGCCTATCCTGAGCAGTCTTAATCTTATGTTGTATAACTTTAATCTTTTCCGTGGTTTGCTGCACCAGGTCAGGACCTAACAACTGGTGCTCACCAGTCTCAAACCAACACAAGGGTGATCTACAACGTCTACCATATAAGGCTTCATAAGGTGCCATATCAATACTATGCTGATAGCTATTTTTATAGGCAAACTCTATCAAGCTTAGGTGTAGATTCCAACTTCCGGTGAACTGGAGAACACATGCTCGCAACAGGTCTTCTAAGGTTTGTATGGTCCTTTCCGACTGTCCATCAGTCTGTGGATGAAAGGCCGTACTAAACCTTAGCTTGGTGCCCAAGGCTCTGTGCAACTGTTCCCAAAAACGACTTGTAAACTGAGGACCTCTGTCAGAAACTATTGTGACAGGAACTCCGTGCAAACGCACTATCTCTTGAACATACAACTCTGATAACCTTTCAGCAGAATAGGTTGTTTTGACAGGTAAGAAATGTGCTGTCTTAGTCAACCTATCAACAATTACCCAAATGGAATCATGTCCTTTGCTTGTTCTGGGTAGGCCAACAACAAAGTCCATGGTCACATGGTCCCACTTCCACTGTGATATGGGTAAAGGTTGCATTGTCCCTGCAGGCTTCTGGTGTTCAGCTTTAACTTGCTGACACACAGGACACCTCAGAACAAACTCTGCAACGTCCTTCTTCATCCCAGGCCACCAATACAGATCCTTCAAATTCCGATACATCTTGGTGCTCCCTGGATGCATAGCATACATGGAAGAATGGGCTTCTTCCAGGACTAACTTCCTTAAGTTGTCCACATCCGGCACTATCATTCTTCCATTATAACAAGCTACTTGATCTTTTGAGTCATGAAACCCATCTTGCTTCTTATTTCCATACTCAGATCTTATATGTTGAACTGCAGCATCACCTAGCTGTGCTTCTTTAATCTGCTCTCTTAGGGTAGGTTTAATATGCATCTCAGCTAACAAACCGGCTAGCAATGACACCTTCAACTGTACATTGTCTTGCCTTAAAGAGATAAGCATATCTCTCCTAGAGCATACTAAAGAGTTTAGTTGTGCTCTATTCATGGTTGATGTTGCTGATTTCCTACTCAAGGCATCTGCAACAACATTGGCCTTACCTGGATGGTAATCAATTGTACAGTCGTAGTCCTTGATTAACTCCATCCAGCGACGTTGCCTCATGTTGAGCTCATGCTGAGAGAAAATATACTTAAGGTTTTTGTGGTCTGTGAAAATCTGGAATGTCTCTCCGTAGAGATAATGTCTCCAGATCTTCAAAGCATGAACCACAGCTGCTAACTCCAGATCGTGTGTTGGATAATTCTCCTCGTGTTTCTTAAGCTGTCGGGAAGCAAAAGAAATCACTTGTTTATCCTGCATCAACACACATCCTAGTCCATTCTTGGAAGCATCACAGAAAACTACATATCCTTTTCCTTGTTCAGGTAGCACTAATACAGGTGCACTTGTCAACCTCTCCTTCAGTAACTGGAAAGATTGTTGACACTTATCATTCCAAGAAAAAGGAACATCTTTCCGGGTTAACTTGGTCAAAGGTAAAGCTATAGAACTAAAGTTCTTTATGAACCTTCGATAATAGCCAGCTAACCCCAAGAAACTTCGAATCTCCGTCGGTGTCTTCGGTTGTTCCCATTGTAGAACAGATTCTACCTTTGCAGGGTCAACACGAATTCCCGAGGCAGATATTACATGTCCAAGAAAAGATACCTCCGGCAGCCAGAACTCACACTTGCTAAACTTAGCATACAACTTATGTTCTCTTAGCAAGGTCAAAGCTTGGCGAAGATGCTGCTCATGCTGCTGAGCATCTTTACTATAAATAAGTATGTCATCTATGAAGACGACAACACACTGATCAAGGAAAGGTCGAAAAACTCTATTCATGAGTTCCATAAATGCAGCTGGTGCATTGGTTAGTCCAAACGACATAACCGTGAACTCATAGTGACCATATCTTGTCCTAAAGGCAGACTTGGATATGTCACTATCCTTAATACGAAGTTGGTAATATCCAAACCTCAAGTCTATCTTTGAAAAGACTGTTGCACCACGCAACTGGTCAAAGAGATCATCAATCCTCGGCAGAGGATACTTATTCTTTATTGTTACTTTATTGAGTTGTCTATAGTCGATGCACAACCGCATTGACCCATCTTTCTTTTTAACAAACAAGACCGGAGCACCCCAAGGTGAAGTACTCGGTCGGATAAAACCTCTCTCAAGTAGCTCTTGAAGCTGTTTCTTGAGTTCTGCCATCTCGGCAGGAGCCATTCTATACGGAGTTTGAGCTATGGGTTTCGTATCTGGAATCAGATTGATTTCAAAATCAATCTCCCGAGGTGGTGGTATACCAGGAAGTTCTTCAGGAAACACATCTTCGAATTCCCTGACTATGGGAACTTCGGCAGGATTGGAACTTTCCTTGGTAACATCTACCACATGGGCTAAGAATGCATAACATCCTTGCCTCAACAGCTTATCAGCAACCATAGCTGATACAAGACAGGTGGGCAGAATCTTTCTTTCACCTTGAAAGATCCATGTGTTGCTTTCATCAGCAAACACCGCCAACTTGGACTCACAATCCAAGACAACTCTATACCTTTCTAAGGTATCCATCCCGAGGATTATATCAAATCCCTGCATATCAAGTGGTATAAGATCCACTTGAATGCGATGGTCAGAAAAGAAAAGGATGCAGGGAGAACATACCTCCTGCAAAACGGCAGACCCACTCAACGGAGTCTCTAACAACAAACTATCTGCTCTATGACTAACAGTCACATTGCAGTTACGAATCACTTCACGAGTGATGAAAGAGTGCGTAGCACCCGGATCAATCAGAACAGATACATCACAGGATATAGACATATCAGAATATAAAAGTTTCATATGACCTGCCACTACCCGTGGATTGACCACTGCCTCAGGTGGGTTCATAGCATAGAACCTCGCAGTCGCCTGGTGTTGAGGTGGTGCTGATGATCCAGCTTGAGACGCTTGTCCACGTCCTTGAGCTGCTCCTTGATGTTGTCTATTCTGAGATCCCTGTTGATTCTGTCTCGGGGTTTGTTGTGTCACACCGACAGACCTAGAACGGCAATCCTTCATCAAGTGTCCCACCTTACCACAGTTGTAGCAACTCTTCTCCTGTTGCTGTGGTCTGGGTGGTCCAGTAACTGACACTGATGCAGAACTGTGCGTCCCTTGAAGCGGTTGACTCCGTCCTCTACCTCTGCTTGGTGTCCATTGAGTTTGAAAACTCGATCTGGGTGGTGGAGGGTTAGGTGCAGAGAATCTAGGTTTCTTGGAATCCCTAAATGAATAACCCTGGAACTGTGGATATCTTTTATGGGTTTGTCTTTTCTCAACCACAGATCTCTCTATCCTTCGGACTGACTCAATGAAGGTAGAGAATCTCTCTCTGTTTTCTAAGGCAGACACAGGGGTTGACATATCAGAATTCAAACCCTTCTCGAATCTTCTGATTCTTTCCTCATCCGTAGCAGCCATGTGCGGACAGAACCGCAACAACTCCATAAACTTAGCTTCATACTCACTAATGTTCATCATACCCTGCCTTAGTTTCTCAAACTGAGAGATCTTCTCATCTAGGAATGTCTTTGGAAAATATCTATTGATAAATTCCCGACGAAACTCTTCCCATGAGAACTCTACTCCAGGTCTCTTCTGCTCTTCCATGATCCACCAGTGACCAGCGCTGCCTTTGAGAAGATAGACGGCATGTCTAACCTTCTCAGCTTCCGGAATCATAAGAATCCTAAAAGCCTTCTCCAACTCTGTCAACCATAAGTCAGCATCTGCAGGGTCTGTAGTTCCGAAGTACTCGGTAGCTCCGACACGACGAAGTCGTTCGAATGTCTTACCAATACCTTGTGCTTCAGGCTGGATAGGTGCCCTAGGTGTAGGAATGGGCATCCTATCGGTTATATGTGTCATGGCAGTCATAAACTGCCCGAACATCGTCTGTACAGCTGGATCACTCATGTCAGCTGGGTCGAACTGGGGTGGCTCTCTTGGCGACTCAGGTGCAGTTTGTTCTATTCTCGGAACTCTTGCACCGCCTCGAGGTGCACTAGCACTACTCTCTGCCACGTGCTCATCACGATGTTCCGACATTCTTATGTATCTTCTTCTCCTGAGGAGTAGAAGATTCTATTAGATGAGGAAGGAGTACTAAAGGTAGACTCGACATCCTAAGTCCTATGCCTCTGTAGACTCGACTGAACCTGGAGCTCTGATACCACTAGTTGTGGGCTCTGATCTCCAAACCATGACATAAACACGATTAAAACTTAGCGGAAGCGAATCGGTAATTAGCGGAAGACAAAAATCACGGGAAATTAAAACTTTTCGAGACAAGAGCTTGGATCCATAAAAGCTTCTTTCATAAAGAGAGGTAACTGTTTACATCTCAGGATAATTACTTCTTGAGTAATTATATACATCAAGATACAAAATCTCAAGATCACTAAATAAAAGACTCCAAGACCTGAGAGTACAGAGGACACATAGGACTGACTCTAACTACACCACATGGCAGGACAAATCTCCACCTGAGATTACTGCTGCCCCTGGTGCTGCTGCTGCTGAGACTGGTCACCTGTAGGTTGGTTCCTTCGTCTCCGACGTCCACCTAAAAAAATTGAAGCCTACGGGGTGAGACGATTATACATAATTGTCCCAGCGAGAGTTATAACTCTTCGCCAGAAGCTTTATTATAACATCAAAGATTATTTTAAACAGTAAAGCCTTCAAAGCATTCTATAACAGTTGCAGGTATAACAAGATCTCTACAATTTAGGAGATATGGAGAATATAACCACTATTGCAATGTAACATCAATCAACTAACTTGGAGTTATCTCTAACAAGTTATACTATATGGTTGATTATGGTTTACAAACAACATTATGCCCTGTGGAGATGAGGCTTACCACTCATACTCCAACTGATCGCTGAGAAGCCGCATCAATATCATACATAGGTCATTAAGAGAGCCGGATTCTCATGACCTTCACCTTCCTCAGTCAGTAAGAGGATCACTTGTAGGACATCTCGTGTCTCTACTACTATAGCTTACCAGGGTAAACTGGTCCTTCGCTATTCTAGAGTCACAATGGCGTTCTGTACTCTCTTCGTCATCAGGAGGTTTCATATTTACCTACCACTGATATGGATATCTGTGCTTTCTTCGTCATCAGGAGGTTTCATGTTTACCTACCACTGATACGGTATGGAACTATAGTGAAGGATGGATGGATTCCACATCTACATCACTTTCCTACACTAGGATGTAAGGTTCTACACATCCATGTACCCCACATACTCAAAAGTATGTGCTCCAGGAGTTCCCTGAGGAAAACCTGTTTCACCATCATTTAATTTCTAACAATGATGGATCTATGATCAGGGCTCTACATTTTACTTGATTAGTTAGGTACATTCAGTATTCTTTAACAGCATACATTGTTCTGCAAACAATAACAATAGCATAGCAGCTATAAAAGAAGAATACTAAATGTAACAGGTCTAACTCATATCAATCATCATTTCTCATTATTCTCATCACAAGTCATCTCTAAGGCATGACCTTGATGGTATTCATGGCTCTCATAGCCCAGTATCAGCATAGGATGCCACTGGCAAGGCATCAGATTACTTTACTTATTCATAAGGCTAACAACATGCCTTTAATGAATATAACATCAACATCCATACCTGGATATGATTACCTTCATATCAGAACCTGCATGGTTAATACATTTGATAAAGGTAATGCAACAATAAGGAATGTACTTCCTACTCTTGTCATAAGAGTTAAATCTCTAATTCAAATCAAATAGAGTTTAATACTCAAAAGCATGCCATTACCCTTGAATTAGGGTTTACTATTCACATTACATGTCATCACCCTTGAATTAGGGTTTACTCTTCACATCAAGGTGAATTAAACTCATAACATCATCATGTATGAGTAACATCTTCATTGATACTCTTGGATTAGTTAAAGGTTCATCATTTATCATAATTAGGGTTTCTATGATCTCACACAGGTGGATCATACCCTAATTATGCTCATTTCTGTGTATTGGGGATGCTTCAATTGAGTTTCCATTTAAAAAGGGTACTTTCTCTCTCTAGAAGTATTTTCTCTCTCATCATAAGGTTAGGTGATGTCAACATCACTCTAAAATAGGTTGGGTTGACTCATCATAGGCTAACATAGCCAAAAACATCACCATTATGTGATTAGAGTTACTTTCTCTCTCTAGAGTACTCTCTCTTTCATCATACTAATGGTTGATGTTAACATTAGACTAGATCAAGTTGGATAGAGTCATTATGACTAAAAACATCATTCTCATGTAATTAGAGTTTGAATTGAGCAAGGTATAACTCAATTGACCCTTCAGGGGTATTTTGGTAATTCACCCCATTGATCATCATCATGGTCAAAAACCTTAGTCAAATAACCCCTTACTATCCTAGATTATCATTAGGGTTTGATTTGGGCAACATTGAACCATTTACATCATCAAATGATTGAATGTGGTCAACCTTGAATCACATTGATTAATTTCAATCATTAATCATTAATTGAATTGAGATCGGTTGAAAGTGTTGACCGTTTGCCCACTTTGACCCTCCAAGACCGCGAGCCTCTTTCTAACCCCAAGACCGCGAGCCCCCTTAGGCTTCAAGACCGCGAGCCTCTTCAAGGGTTCAAGACCGCGAAGCCTCCCATTGGTTCAAGTTAATGTTGAGACCGCGAAGACCAATTTGAGTTGAGACCGCGAGGGTCATGAAGACCATTTGCCCTTCTTTGACCTCAGGACCGCGAGGCCCTTCGCGGTCTTGAGACCGTGAGCCTCCTCTCGGTCTTGAGACCGTGAGCCCCCTCACGATCTTGAGACCGCGAGCCCTCTCACGGTCTTGAGACCGCGAGGCTCTCATGGTCTCAGCCGAAAGATGCAACCGATAATGTCAACCCATGTTGAAGCCCTCAAATGGTCAAAGCTATGTTGACCACTTATGGATTTAGTCAATTAAGATTATGCTTGATCACTTGGTCATTCGTTTGACCCATAATGGTTAACCAATTATGGTTGAAATTGATTCAATTAGGGTCTATCAATGTTCACCCATCAACACTCAACAGTGTGCATCAACACAAGGTTGAACCCTTCAATTGAGCTCCAATTGGGCCCAAACTTGGCCCAAACGGTCTTGAGGTCATGTGGGTGGACCCCACATGGTATTGAGACCGTTTGTCCAAGATTTCATCAAAGTCTAAGGTGATTTGATAGGGGTTGAACCATGATTGAACCACAAAACAGAATTTTGATTAAATTAATAACTTATTTGCAATTGGGTCCTCAATTGGTCAAATTACTCAACCCTAGACCTTCAAACGGTCTTGGGTGATTGTCCTCTCGGTCTTGAGACCGTTTGGATGAGTTCCAAACGGTCTTGAGACCGTTTGCCCATCCAATTTTTGGATTCTAGTGCAAATTCATCAAGGTCTGACCCATTGAGTTGATGATCATGTCAATACTTAATTGCAATGTAATTTGATGTAATTGTACCTTCAATTGGTCAACAAATCTTGACCCCAGACCTCCAAACGGTCTTGGTTGATTGCCCTCACGGTCTTGAGACCGTTTGGTGACCCCCAAACGGTCTTGAGACCGTTTAGGTCAATCAACCCTAAAAACCCTAATTAGGTCACCATAATTTCAGTACTGATTTTACCTAGGGTTAGCCCTAGTATTCACCCTTCAACTCTTAGCCCGTTTGGAATTAGACCATCAAACTTGGTGAGTTGTTAATTAACATAATTTTGAACAGTAATCTCATACGGTCAACGCTTAGTAAACGACCTTACACGGTCTTGAGACCGTTTGCCCAAAAAGGCAATTTCAGACCGTTTGAAAATCAGCAATTAATTCATTTAAAGTTGTGACTTAAAAAGGTCATATCTCACGATTCCTTTGGAGTTAGTCTCCCAAATTTTGAGGGTAATTAGCCTATATAATTAGGAACAGATTTCTTATACGGTCCACGCTCGGTCAACGGGGCCAAACGGTCTTGAGACCGTTTTCCCTGTCGCGGTCTCGAGACCGTTTGCTCACCTCGCGGTCTTGAGTCCGAGAGAGCAAACTGTTAAGACCGTTTAAGGAAAAGAAAAGCGGTGGGTTTTTCTTGGAAATCACGCCTTCATCTTCTAGCTCAAGAACAGTACAGATATCCCACGGGTTTGCTTGCAAAATAGCAGGGAAAAGTAGGGAAACACTAAGAGCTATCATCAAAACGCATATAAAGATGCATATAGTAAAGCATAGGTTTAGAGTTATAAAACCCGCCTAAAGCTTGCTTCTTGAGCTCCAAGCTTTCAAGCTCCAAGCTCTAATGGCGTCCTTGAGTTCTTACAGGTTGGCCAAGGTGAAAACTCCAAGGAAGGATGAAAAGAGATGGCTAGAAAGATAGGGTTTTGAGAATTAGCCATGAAGCTGACCTTGAATTCGAATTCTAACCATGGAATTAGGCAAGAAGAGGGGTTTAAACCTACCTTGCACCCCTTGGTCGTCCTCCTTAGCTCCAAGGCAGTCCTTGGTCGTCTTTGGTGAAATGAAAAAGTAAGGGAACGAAGGGTAAGTTCCCTTGCAACTAAGGGAAGGAGAGCTTATATACATGGGGTAGGATTTTCAACATTAGTGCATAAGTTTCCTTTAATTCCAACTAAGTCCTTCCTTTATTACTTGCTCGTCCCTTCCTCTTTATTCTAAGGACAAACCTTATCTTAAGTTATAGAAAAGAAGGCAAGGAAGAACAATCTAATAATAAAGTTCATACTTAAAGGGATATTGCACATATACCCTGATTATTCAATCACAAAGCCTATTTCTTAACTTGATAACTCAATTGAGGTGAATTCCTCATCATTTCTTCTCTAAATGATGGCAAGAGTCTAAAAAGATACTTTAGATGACATTCTTTACAAATTGCATCCCTTTATTTGGGTAAATTGCATTTTACCCCAAATTAGGGTTTTCAAGCCCTGGGATTGCTTCCACAGCTGCACCTTAGTGCTCTAGCTTGGGAAATCCCTCAAAATTTGCCAAAGAGATTCTCATGATGTCTCAACATCAGAGGAACATTTCATCATGTGCAAATTGCAAGCTAACCCTTTTAACTGGGTAAATTGCACATAGGTCCCTGTATATCAAAACAATGCTACAACTTTAAATAAAAAGGAGCAAATACTGAAATATACTTTTATGAGAAACTTAATTACATGCTCAGAGTTAATCACAAAGATTTATTCACATATTTAGGCAAAACACCTAGGGTTAACTCATAACCCAGGTCAGGGATGTTACACTTAGTCCTAGAATAGTTGAGAGTGTTCTAAGACTTTAAGCCCCTTTCTCTCTCTACCTTCAAGTCAAATTTGTGAGTATGAGTGAGATAGGTTCCTGTGTAAGAGAGCTACTCCATGTATTGTTGTAAAACTCTCCTCCTCCATCTTCCAAACTCGATTCCTTTTGAAGTCAAGTTGAAGATCCCTCTCCAAGTAAAGGAGAAGGAGGTGCTTTTCTTCAAGATTGAAGAAGGCAAGTTGCTCCAGGTCTCATAGGTGCTCCAAATCTCTGAGTGAAGGAGAGAAGCAAGGCAATGCTCAAGGAAGATAGTTAATCCCTTGAAGGCAGAAGACTTGAAGAAAGGAGTGGATAAGTCCATGTTGATGGCTGGAGACTCCATGGTTCAAGTGGGTAAGCTCCTTCTATAGGTTGAAGATCTTTGCTTGATGTACTAAGCCCTTGGATGTGTGGTTGTTGTGTCTTGTAATCTTATTGTGGAATATAAGAGTACCAAAATTTCAAATCTTAGAGACTAAACCACTCTAGGTAGTGGACTGACATTGCTCCTAAGTTTAGGATATGGAACCACTCTAAACCATCTGTCTAAGTGATTGCTTTTTCCTATCTCTCATCCTTGCTATGTATGTTAGATTAGGACATCAAATTGCTGCTTGTTTAAGCTTTTCAAATATATAATTTGGTGGTCTAATTTATCTTGTGAGAATTTGTGAAGCTCTATTCAACCCCCCCTTCTAGAGCCCATTGATCCAACAAGTGGTATCAGAGCATGTCTTCTCCAAGATACTTCAACAAGTAGGAGAAAATGGGGGATTCAACACTTGCTTCACTAAACCTAGAAGGAAGCTTGTCCATGAGACCTCCGATCTTCGATGACACCAACTTCCTCTATTAGAAGAGAAGGATGCAGTTCTACCTCCAAGGTGTGAGCTATGAATTGTGGAAGATAGTCCACCTCAAATATGAAGATCCCAAGGGGGACATCACCACATGAACTGAAGATAAAATGAAGCATGCTCAACTCAACGCCAAAGCTTTGAGCATCATCTATGCCGCCCTCACTCCATTTGAGTTCAACCGGATCTCCTCATGGGACACCACACATGAGATATGGCACAAATTGTGTGTCACCTATGAAGGAACTGAGCAAGTGAAAGAAGCCAAAATCTACATGATTGGTGGTCTTTTAGAGAACTTCAAGATGGGTAAGAATGAGAGAGTGGCTGATATGTACACTAGGCTCAATGTCATCATAAATGGATTGGTAGCCCTTGGGAGTGTTCTAGACAAATGTACCATCAACTCCAAGATCTTGAGATCTCTTCCAAAGAAATGGGAGCCCAAGGTGACATCCATTGAAGAGGTGTACAAGTTAAGTGAACTATCAACTGAGGAGCTGGTTGGTAATCTTCAAGCCCATGAGCCTAGGCTTGACAAGCAAGAAGAGGAAGAGAAGAGAGAGGAAAAAGAGTCCAAGAAGATAAAGGACACAACCTTCAAAGCACAAATTAAAGAAATGGTGCGGCAACAACAACTTGCTTTCAAGTCCCCCAGCCCTTCCTCAAGTGAAGATGAAGGCCCTAATGAGCATGAGGCAAACTACTCAAAGGGAAAACACTTCAAGAGCAAGCCCTCCTCTTCAACTCCAAGGTGCTATGAGTGTGGTCAAAAGGCCACTACAAGAGTGACTACCCCAAGGCCAAGAAGGGCCATCACAAGAGCATCCACAAGAAAGATAAGGAGTATAAGAGAGAAGGCAGGTATAAGAGGAAGAATAAGAAAGAAAGAAGATCAAGAGATGCAACCCATGCAACTTGGGAGGAGTCTTCTTCAAGCTTCAAGCTCCGAAGATGGAGAATGCGATCTTGCTCTCATGGTATCTACTAGTGAAGATGTATGTGAGGTAAGTGAGGTAAGCAAGGTAAGTGAAGTAAATTTGCTAGAGCTGCCTAAAGAAACTATCATTGATATGCTAAATGAATGCCAATCATCCTTTACTAAATGCAAATCTAAAAGGAAAAGGTTAGGTAAGATAGTTGATGATCTTTATGCTAAAATTGAAATCCTTGATAAAAATGAAAAACTACTCCTTGATAGAATAGACTCTTTGTAAGGGCAATTTCTTGACCTTGAGCTTCAACATAATGGAGTAGAGGTTGAAAATGGTGTATATCTTAAAAATATTGAAAATCTTAAGATAGAAAACCAAAAGTGCCTAGATGAGCTTGATGGTCTTAAAACTGAAAATGTAGAACTCAAACTCATTGATGATGCTAGGAGGAATGAAGTTTATGCTTATCAAAGAGAAATTATTTTGCTTAAATTTGAAAATGCCAAATTACTTGCTCAAGTAAATGACTTATCTTCTAGACCTATTTTGCAAAGTAATGAAGTTGCTAGCATAGCTTTAGAAAGAGATTCCCTTCATACTAAAGCCCTCTGTCTTGAGGCAGACCTATTGCATGATAGAGATGATCTTGCTAGTCTTTCTACTACTATCATTAACCTTTGTGATGATAATTCCAAGCTAAGATCTTCTTTGTAAAAGTTTCTCTCGGGAAAGAAATACCTCAATGATGTCCTAGAACACTCTACCAAACAAATTGGTACTAGCAGTTTGGGATATGATGGGACTTCTCCCAAAGGTAAGATAAAGAGAAAGAACAAGGGTAAGAAGAAGAGTGTGGAACCTCCTATTTTCCATGGAGAGACTTCCGACTCTAAGAACCCTATGGTTTGTGTTTATTGTAAATGAGATGACAATTACTCTACTTATTGTCCTTACAAGCCCAAGGGGACCAACCCAAAGATGAAATGGGTCCCTAAGCTAACCCTGGATCCCAAAGTTTGAGTTGGGTTCCGACATCCTTCTTTCTTGTAGGTTAAAAAGATATGGATTGTTGATAGTGGTTGTTCTAAACATATGACTGGAGAAATCAGCCATTTCAACAAGTTCATGAAAAAGAAAGGAGGATCGGTAACCTTTGGAGACAACAAGAAGGGTAAGGTCATAGGTGAGGGTGATGTGGGCAATGAGCTATGTATTAAGAATGTTTTGCTTGTTGATGGCATACATCACAATTGATTAGTGTTAGTCAACTTTGTGACAATGGATATCTTGTGTTCTTTACTTCTTTAGAATGCTTGCTTCTAGATTCCCTCTCCTACAATGTTATATATAAGGGAACTAGAAATGGTAATATTTATGTTATTGTTCTTGGTGCTCTTAAGCCCATACTAGATAGATGCCTGGTAGTGGATAAAAATGATATTTCTCTTTGGCATTGCCATTTGGGTCATGTGAATATGCATCAAATGAAGAAATTGAGCAAAAAGGACTTGGTTCAAGGACTTCCCAAATTGGATTTTGAAAAGGATGAGGAATGCCAACCTTGTACACAAGGGAAACAAACCAAATCTTCCTTCAAATCCAAAGGAGTCATAAGTACCAAGAGAGTTCTTGAACTTCTTCATATTGATCTATTCAGACCAATGAGAACGCAAACACTTTGTGTTTCCAAGTATTGTCTTATTATTGTTGATGATTTCGATATACTTGGACCTTCTTTCTCATTTCTAAAAGCGATACTCCTGATGTTTTCTCGAGCTTTTGCAAACGGGCTGAAAACGAAGCTTCTTGCCAGATTGTTTCTATTCGTAGTGATCATCGGGGAGAATTTGAAAATGATCTTTTTGAGCGTTTTTGTGAAAAATCTGGTTATTTGCACAATTTCTCTTCTCCTTGTACGCCTCAACAAAATGGGGTTGTAGAGAGGAAGAACAGGTCGCTACAAGAGATGGATATGACCATGCTTCTTGAGTATGACACTCCTAAGAAGTTTTGGGATGAAGCCGTTAGCACCTCATGCTTTGTGCAAAACTGAGTTTTTACACATCCTTCTTTGAAGAAACCCCCCTATGAACTATGGCATGGTAGAAAACCATCTATTGATTTATTCCATGTTTTTGGATGTCCTTGTTTTGTTTTAAATACAAAGGATTCTCTTGAAAAGTTTGATCCAAAATCTTATAAAGCTTTCTTCCTAGGCTATAGCACTACTAGCAGAGCATATAGATTATTCAACATTGAATTGTCTAAAATGAAAGAATCTATAAATGTTAAGTTTGTTGAAACTAACCCTGTTGTTAGCAAGCATGTTGTGGATAATGATGTTGCAGATGACTTAATTCCTATCTTAAGAGATCTCAACATCGACAACAAAGGCATGCAAGTGATAGAAGAAGAAGAAGAAGAAAAGAAGGATCCTACTCCCTGCTTTGCAAAGAATCATCCCAAGGAACTAATCATTGGTAATCCATTCAAGAGAGTGAAGACACGAGCTGCATACAACAAAGAACAAGCAGACAGTGCCTTCATCTCACAATTAGAGCCAAAGAACATTAAAGAAGCCCTTGGTGATGATGAGTGGATCCTTGCCATGCAAGAAGATCTGGAGCAATTCGAGAAGAATCGTGTGTGGACTCTAGTGCCAAGACCAAGTGATAGAAAGATCATTGGCACCAAGTGGGTCTACCACAACAAGCTAGATGAGCAAGGCAAAGTAGTAAGAAACAAAGCAAGGTTAGTAGCACAAGGTTACAACCAATAGGAAGGTATTGACTTTGATGAAACTTATGCTCTCGTTGCTAGACTTGAATCCATTAGAATGCTACTTGCTTTTGCTAGTCATAAAAATTTCTTGCTATATCAAATGGATGTTAAAAGTGCGTTTTTTAATGGTACAATCGAGGAGGAAGTATTTTTTGCTCAACCTCCGGGCTTTGAAAATGACAAGCTACCTAATCATGTTTATTTGTTGCAAAAATCTCTCTATGGACTCAAACAAGCACCTCAAACTTGGTATGAGAAACTAAATAACTTTTTGTTAGATAATGGGTATGTCATGGGAAAAGTTGATCTACCTTGTTTCTAAAACACACTTCTAACAATTTTCTTATTATTCAAATTTATGTTGATGATATCATCTTTGGTAGAACTGATCTTGATCTTTGCAAGGAGTTTAGTTCTCTTATGCAAAGTGAGTTTGAGATGAGCATGATGGGTGAGTTGACCTTCTTCCTTAGCTTTCAAATCAAACAAACCAAAGAGGGAAACTTCATCAACCAAGGCAAGTACACAAATGAACTACTCAAATGCTTTGGGATGGAGAATATGAAGCCAATGGATACACCCATGTCCACCACCACCAAACTTGATAAAGATGAAGAAGGTGAGAAAGTAGATGAGAAGCTCTATAGAGGTATGATTGGAAGTTTGCTTTATTTAACTGCCTCTAGACCTGATATTATGTTTAGTGTTAGCTTGTGTGCTCGCTTTCAATCTAGCCCTAGAAAATCACATCTTATAACTGTTAAGAGGATTTTGAGGTACCTAGCCAAAACCCAAAATATTGGACTATGGTATCCCAAATCAAGGGATTTTACTCTTAGAGCATATAGTGATGCAGATTACACAGACTGTTTGGTTGATAGAAAGTGCACAAGTGGCAATTGCTTTCTCCTAGGACCATGCTTGGTGTCTTGGTTCTCCAAGAAATAGAGCACCGTGGCCTTATCAACTACTGAGGGTGAGTACATTGCAGTTGGGAGTTGTTGTGCCCAGGTCCTATGGATGAAACAAATGCTCCAAGTCTATAACATATTTTTTTATGCTTCTCCTATCTTTTGTGACAATACTAGTGCAATTAAACTTTCTTACAATCCTATATTGCATAGTAGCGCCTATCATATAGAGGTTCAACATCACTTTCTTCGTGATCACATTGCCAAGAAGGATATCTATGTCACGCATGTGGACACAGAAAATCAATTGGCGGATATCTTTACTAATCTTCTAGATAGAGATCAATTTAATTTTATTCGATCTAAACTACTTATTGTTGCTTTGGATGATGTTTCTGTGTGATCTAGCTAGTTGTTTTCAACCGATATGCTTGCTCATGTCATTTCTTATCTTATATGCCTATATATGCTTCAATCTTTCTAAATTGCTTGTTGACATGCTTAGTTTTTGCTTGTTTTGGATTTTTATCGAATTTCTTATTTTATCTCTAAATAGTACCCAATGATGAGCTAAATGTGCCTATGTATGTTAATGATACATAATAGAATTGAAAAATGAATTTAATTGGCATGTATATGGCTAGAAACCAAGAATGTGACTTTAGGTCAGGTTGACCTTCGGTCGAGTTTCACCAGGAAAAACTCGACCGACCAGGAGCCGAGAGTTGTTCTTCAAAGAACCATTCGGTCGAGTTTTACACTCTCAGAACTCGACCGATCCATGGGCTGAGCCAATATTAAGTTAGGATCGGCCGACTATTTTCCCTCTCAACTTGAAAATAGCCAACCGATTCCTCATCTCTTATCCCTAAGCTCTCACCCCATCCCTAAACCTCCTACTCCTAGCCCTCGTTCGACCTAGAAAGCTCAACCTAGACCTTCTCGAACGTCTCTGGTGGTTTTTGTATGGCGTTTGAGGTTTGTTTTTGCTTGTTTGCATGTTTTCTATCTCGTTTTCACCTCCATGGCTTCCCAAAGAAGAAAATGAGCTGCTCCAAGCAATGCACCTGCTTCTTCTTCGCAAAATCACTTGGTTCCCTTTGATAATACCTCCTTTATGTCGATTGAGGCTGTAAATAGGTACAAGGACCTTCTTCCTCGAAGCCCTTTTCCTTTTCACTCTTTGATCGATCCTTCTCCTAGGTATCAAGTGATTCTTGCTCAGGTAGCTAGGTGTCTCACCGTCCAACATTTGTCCGCCCTAGCAATCGAACGTGACTGCTTTCACAACTTCATGTCAAGCACTAAGGTTGTTCATGAGTTATACGCCGACTTGCATTGGAACTACGATACACTTATCTCGCCGCCGATTACTCAAGTAATTCTTAAATCTATGATCATCGGTCGTCGTTTCCAAATCACTGAGGATACTTTAAATATCTTTCTTTCCAGAGACAAGGAAAATGACACTTGGCGTAAGGATTATGACAAGTACTTTGATCTTCTTAACCCGAAAGGTTTTTACAATCACTATGAATTGATGTTATCGGATATTCATCGATTTTTGAAGAAACCCGACGTGTCTTACAAGAAGTAGTACACCCTGCTCTCATCCTCTCTTGACCTAAAGGGGCACATATTAGCTTTAGTGATCAACTGTAATGTCCATCCAAAGAAAAATCAAACAGACATTGCAGAGAACACTGTAGTCATTATGTATTGTTTGTTGAAAAATATTGGTGTCAAGTGGGCTAGATACATATTACATCATATAACATGCTTCGACACTGGTAAGAACACCAGAGGCACCCACCTACCCTACCCGACTTTGATTTGTGGTCTTTTCAAGTTCGCCACTGACAAATCCCTCTTTTCTGACTTCCATTACCTGGTTGCTAGAAAAGGTGTTTATATTAGTGAAACCACTCTTCAAAAGTCTATTCTTGTGTTTTCCTCTGCCTCTGGTGCTTCTACCTCTACCTCTGCTTCAGCTTCCCCATCCTCCTCTACCCGAGCTCCACCTCTGTCGCCTCCTCCTAGAACCAGTCGTGCATCTTTCCGTGTGTCAAATGAAACCCTTTTGGGTTATATGATGCATCAACAGGCGTACAACCAATAGGTTCAGGACCACCTGCACCAGAATTTGTGTTCCATCAAGTCAAACATGAACATTTCCTATGCTCACCACTATCCCACCTACCAGCCCTATCCCAGTAGTGCTTATGCTTCATATGCATATGATCATTACTATCCTGCTCCCGAGCCTTCCGCTGCTGCTTCGCCACCTTTTGCTGTTGGTAGCTCCGCTCCTACCATCCTCCCATTACCTTCTGGCCCCCTGGCCACCCTACTAGCCTCACTGAGTGACTCTGCTCCATCTTTCCCATAGGCCAATGAGCTTCACGCTCTTGGTATGTCTTGGGCTGAGTAGAATGCCCGCTGGCCCAGTCGTTCCTTTGGACCTCCTGCTGATGAGGAGATGCCAGACCGGGCTAAGGATGCTGATGATGATGAAGGTGATGATGAGGATGCTTCCGATGATGGTGATGGTGATGATGTTGATGATGATGCTGGAACTACTGCTCGACCTTCTGATGGGGACGAGGACTACACACCTGGCGGAAAGACAAAGCGATGATTGATGCCCGACGGGGCTCGAAAGAAGGATCATGGCACCCCGAAACCATGACATCCAACAACAACATCTCCTTACTTCCTGCATGCAAGAGACTGAGATTTGGAAATGGAAAGTCGGCCACAACTTAGCCAGTTCTGTGTTGAAAAAAGTGGCAGCCCCACCTCCCCCACCTAACACCCCCAGCCCCTTTTTTGCTTCTTTTCTTATTCCAATGGTTCCACTTCGTGGGATGTAGCGCTTTCAAAGTGGAAGAGTGGTCCCTGCCTTTGTTTTGTGTTTTGTATAGTAGTGGTGCTCCCTCCTCTTTGTCTTGAAAGAAAATATGGAGGGGCCCAGAAAGAATGAAAGAAAGTCAATTACTGAGAGAAGTTGTCGTCTTGATGACGTTGTTGATCTATATAGCTTAGACGTTTATGTGGTTTCTTTGTTTGTAGTCTAGCATGCTTATTATATCCATCTTTCTAGACTATTTTTGTATAAGAAACATCTTGGCACATTCTCATGAGTTGTACTATTTCTTATCTTTGTTTTATCGCTTTTGTGGTTGTAGTTTCTCTCATATACATATATATGAGTTGTAATATCTTTGATGTGCACTATGGCTATTTACTCTATTTTTATCCTATGCGTTGGTGCCATCTTGAGTTATATTTTGATTATGACTTGGCATGTATGTTATCTTTTGTCCTTGTGTGATATATTCTTTTAAATTGTTGCTTATTTCTTTGCATCTATGGTTGTGTTTGTTTTGGAGAAGACCTGGCTTATGATCTTCTACCCCCCACCTTTTTGATAATGTCAAAAGGGGGAGATATATTTCAAGAGATAGCTCAAGTCTTAAAACTCAATCATATTGGTTTTTCATTGCTATAATATTGCTTTTTGCTAGTGAGATCCTTTCTTGTTCAATTCACTACTTATTATGTGAACTTGCAAAGGACTACATACTACATGTATATTGCTATTGCATTGTGTAGAGAGATTAACCATGCAGGTTAATAGAAGCACATATTGAGGGGGAGCAATTCACATTGTTCATTTCATGAATCTCCCTATTTCACAAAGAAAAGGTATAATTTCTACATCATTTTCAATATGTTTGAGGAATGGTTTGTCATTGTCAAAAAGGGGGAGAATGTTGACCTAGAGGTTATATATTGCCTATATTTTGATAAATACTTAACCATTCCATTCATATGTATCTAATATGTG
Source organism: Alisma plantago-aquatica (assembly GCA_963693085.1). NCBI lineage: Eukaryota > Viridiplantae > Streptophyta > Magnoliopsida > Alismatales > Alismataceae > Alisma > Alisma plantago-aquatica. The sequence goes on from OY856413.1 coordinate 989,115,699, forward strand.
TATTAAAGATTGATTTCAGGTATTAGGTACATGAAAAGGATCCCAAATCCAAAACCCTAGATTGACTCAAGTTCAAGTCAAAGAGCTACAAGTGTGCTTTTGTGGAAATCTATGTAAATGACCTTAGAACATATTTGTAATCACTTGTAATGATGAATTGACTTGTAATTAAGGTGATAAAATTGATTAGGACATAAAACACCAATGTTAGATCACTCTAGATGCATATTCAAAGATTGACATCAGGTTGTCAATCGGTCAAGTTTCTCCCCAGGAAAAACTCGGCCGATCCACCTTGATACAATCTCTGAAGATTGCATCGGTCAAGTTGTGTCTTCATAGAACTCGACCGATGGAATACCTAACCAAAACGATCATTCATTGATCGGTCGAGTTTCTTTAAAACAAACTCGACCGATACTTTGAAAATCGGTTTGTCATTTACTCTATCGGTCGAGTTAACTTTATTGAAACTCGATCGATTGCACTGTACATAATTTGTAGAAAAAAGTGATATGACCATTGGTGGGTTATTTAATTGAAAATAGAGACGTTTTCTTGAAGGAAAATAGCTATATTTTGGCTCAAGAGTTCACCTAACTCAAAGCAACACCCTCATCTATATATAGAACACTTGGAGTTCATTCCAAGGCTGCTCATTCATTGCAAACTTAGTCCTAGCATAGCTGAGAGTGTTCTAAGCCTTTGAGCCCCTTTCTCTGTCTACCTTCAAGTCAAATTCGTGAGTATGAGTGAGATAGGTTCCTGTGTAAGAGAGCTACTCCCTATATTGTTGTAAATCTCTCCTCCTACATCTTCCAACCTCAATTCCTTTTGAAGTCAAGTTGAAGATTCCTCTCCAAGTGAAGGAGAAGGAGGTGTTGTTCTTCAAGATTGAAGAAGGCAAGCCGCTCTAGGTCTCCAAGTGAAGGAGATAGGTGCTCCAGATCTCCGAGTGAAGGAGAGAAGCAAGGCAACACTCAAGGAAGATAGGTAATCCCTTGAAGGCAGAAGACTTGAAGAAAGGAGTGGGTAAGTCCATGTTGATGGCTGAAGACTCCATGGTTCAAGTGGGTAAGCTCCTTCTATAGGTTGAACATCTTTGCTTGAGGTACTAAGCCCTTGGATGTGTGGTTGTTGTGTCTTGTAATGTTATTGTGGAATATAAGAGTACTAAGATTGCAAATCCTAGAGACTAACCCGCTCTAGGTAGTGGACTGACATTGCTCCTAAGTTTAGGACATGGAACTATTCTAAACCACCTATCCAAGTGCTTGCTTTTCACTATCTCTCATCCTTGCTATGTATGTTATATTAGGACATCAAATTGCTGCTTGTTTAAGCTTTTCAAATATATAATTTGGTGGTCTAATTTATCTTGTGAGAATTTATGAAGCTCTATTCACCCCCCCCTTCTAGAGCCCATTGATCCAACAATTCCCTATGTCATTCGATATAAGACGTGGACATAAGTTAACCAATCTCATATAATATGTCTTGTACTCACCAAAAATCATACTTGTAATGTACTCAAATTTGGATAATTTTTGTACTTTACTCCTTTTTATTATAATATTTTATGTTGAACTCCTTTTTATAGATTGTTGTGTACTAGGATGATGATAACCTTCAAATATAAGAGTTCTAAACAAAAATATAAAGATTTTAGGACTTAATATAGGAATTTGGCACATTGCTAGTTATTTTCCTTGCTCTGGTGCAATTCCTCTGGAGGTAAGGTTTGTAGAGGTCCCTCCTTCCCTTGCGGCTAGTTTTTTTGACATGAGAAGGCACCTATCGAATTTACCAATATTTGACCATTGTTGATGTTCCTTGCTTGTGTCCATGGCAGTCGTGCAAGTAGGAGAGGATGAGCCAGGGGAAAAATCCTAGTTTTGCTTTCCTCGGTCCTTTTTGGCATTGTTACCCAATATGGATACTATGGTAATTTTCAATGTTCGAAATGATTATAGTTGCATTCATAAGAAAAAGAAATCAAAACAATATCCCATGTTGCTCTAAAGTTTTGTATCATAATGCAAGGGTATTTAGTCTTATGCAAAATATTTTTTTCACATATTATCAGTAAATAGCCTAAAAATTGAAAAAAAATCATAACTAATTCCCTAATTGTCCAAAATTTCACAAAAATATATTTTAGAATCTTGAGAATTTTCTCTACCTTTGGTACAATTTTCATTCCCCGATTCTCAAGTTTTAAGGATTGAATTTCTTAGGTTTTAAACATTCATAATATCACATTAAAAATTAAAGAGAGGTTTTAAAGGATAAAGTTGATCGTTGAGTCAAATCCATGACTAGTGCCCTTGGACCCTCTCTCTAAGATAAAATCATTTGTCAATCTAGGTTTTTGTGGAAGATTTGGATTTTTAGGGTTTGCCTTCACTTTTGATCTTAATAGTAACTAAAGATGACATAATGATTAATAAAGTTGCAATTTTGAGTCAAGATATCATTAAGAAACTATAAACTCAATGTTAGGTCAAAAATAAGAGCTGACCTTGGGTTTTCTCGATGGATTTAGATTTCTAGGGTTTTCAAAATACATATATATAAATGTTAGAACTCAAAACTTAATCAATGGACCTTATCATATATGTAGGTTGAGTTGAATTTATACTTAGAAGGGTTAGGATTCAATCTTTGGATTAACAACTCAAGTTGAGGTATGTGCATCTTTTCTATTATCTAGGCACGGATACCATGTCAAAGTATTATTTCCCATATGAGGCATGAGTTGATATTCTCTTTTTTCAACATTATCAAATCATTATTTTTCTTGGATAACACTTATGGGTCCTCTGACTCCACATGATATATTTTGGATGTTGTCATTGTGTTAATTCATATTGAATGAACTTATACTTGCCTTTCCTTATTTATGTGAATGCCTAGAATAACTTTATTTTTCTTAGTGGTACATGCATACAACGATATTTACAGGGGCGTGATATCTCCACCCAGGGTGTGCTATATCCAAACAGTTATTTATAAGGGTGTTCTATCTCTGCCCAAGGCATGCTATCTCCACCAATTATGTATTTTAGTTTGTGATCCAATGATGTTTCAACCCTTCTTGAAATAATTTTAGTCATTGTCTGTTACGTGAACAATTTATGTTTTGATATTGTTAATGATTAAAAAAAAGGAAAGACTCCCTTTTTGATATCCTCTAGTTTAGAAATGTCTCATCTCTTGACCTGATATTTCTCTTCATCATCCCTTATTTTGATGCTCTTTTTTGAACTTTCTAAAGTAGTGCCTAGTTGTTAATTACTACACATACTCATCATTCTTCGACGTTCTCACTACTACAAAACCTACCTTTAGTGTCGGTTATTTAAGGTCTTTAGTGTCGGTTTCTAAGCGACACCTATGTGGGCGACACTAAAAGATCAACCATTAACCGACGCCCAAACTCTTCGCGCGCCACCAAAACGCGCCATCAGGGGACTATAGGCGTCGGTTATTAGATAAGAAATCGACACCATATACCTTCGCGCCACAGAAAGGGCGCCATCTTGGGCACTATCAGCGTCGGTTATTAGATAAGAAACCGACGCCATATAACGCGCCACAGGAAATAGGCGTCGGTTATTTATATAAAACTGACACTATAACTTTGTGTGTCGGTGTTATACAAATAACCGACGCCTATTGTTTTGTTTTTTTTGTCAGTCTGCAGACCTGTTGTGGCTGGTCGCAGGATGAGAAACCTGTAGTTAACTGTAGGTTTTACGACATCCATTGATATCAGCCAACAACAGGCCACAAACCTGCAAAATTAACAACAAAAATATTCACACATGCATTTAGCAATGCAACCTGCAGTTCCATTTTATTTTCACACATTTAGAAACATTCATGTAGCTAGCAACCTGTACTTCCATTCATTCACATTCACACATGTAGAAACATTCATATAGCAACCAACACTTTCATTCATTTTCACTTAGACACATGTAGAAACATCCAGACATGTAGAAACATTCACACATATATTATAATTCAGAAATTCATTTAGAAAATATCATTCTTTAGTCATTATTAACTATCAACATCCCAATTATATTTTAAAACCCCCACTATTTGTATGGTTGTTGCCCATTCTTCTCTTACTTCATTTAATTCTCCCATCGTATAGGGAGCATGTACATCTGGTAAGTCCGAACCTGTAGTGGGGTAAGCTTTAAACACCTGTAAAGAGAATGATGTATATATATAATTAATGAGCTATAAATAAGATTGATATATTTCATATTATCTAATGAGACTATATAATACCTGAGCAATACAATCGATGTCCAGTACGGCATGTTTGATAATCATGTGCATATATCGCATCACATAGTATCCACATGCCTATCCGTTGTCTTGTGTAGCACACTATAAATTCAAACATACAAAATATTAAAAAATACAACTAACTAAGCATTGTTCACATAAATAATATATACATATATTGAAGTCGGGAACTTACTTTCACGTTCTTTCAAATTATTGGCTGGTTCTTTTGCGTGGGGACCTTACCTCCAACCTTTTTGAACTCATCAAAACCCCTACATGTTAATGTAACACAAAACATTGCAATTAAATAGTAATGTAATAACATATGTTAACGGATATGAAAATGAAATATTTCTCACCGGAATAATGCCATTTTCATTATGTGTCCAAATCTTGTATTCAATTTACTCCCCTTAGGATCAAGATAATAGACAGTGAATGTCTCAGGGACAATAACCAGTAACTCCCAATGCCTACCACTAGAGGTAAAAAAGTTAAACATTAATAACTCAAAATCCACAATGAAAATGTAATTTTCTTAAGTCCAAATTATAATAAGCAAAGTAAACTTACTCTACATTGAATGGAGCCATTATCACTGTCTTCTTATTTGGAGCAAAATTTGTAAAAGCCTCACAGCAGTATTGTTGAACTGACGTAGGGTCTTTAACTACTAGACTAATCAAAGATGGAATCATAAATCCTACATGTTCGAATCCAAAATCTGCACATATCTTGTCTAAGTAGCTGCAAAATATGTATTAATTACACATGCATTAATAAATAAGAAACCAGATCACCAGATCATACACAAGGTATATGGATGTATAAAGAAGATCTCACCTTATCCATAGATCTATCACAGATGTATTTAGCCAATCATATCGAAACAACTCCAAAATATCTTGTATAAATAGTTTGCTTTCGTATGACTGACCTACAAAATCTGGATCTAAAGAAACAGTTATAGGGCAATTTATATCATGTTCGCCTAACCATACTGCCATACCCCTACAGTTAGGACCTAACGGGACAGGTAGGTCCTGTGGAACCCAACTGGGTAATGTAGGAGGTGGAAGTGGAGGCCTAGATGTTGTGGGTGTCTTATTTTTAACCTGTATATATATATAATTTCAGATCAACTGACATCATATACACACACTAACAATTTAACGTAATGTAAATTTATCATACAGTTTCAGTAAAGAGGACATCCGCTTTTCGCCACAATATCACTCCGCCTTCTGCCTCACCAAGCGTTTCACAATCTGGGTGGGCATATGGCAATGGAAGATCCACCCATCCTTGCAATATATGTACTGGGCTCACACGAATCCAACCAACTGGTAATGGAGACCCGTGAAACACGTCCCCTGGTAGGGATGGGTATGCCGATGCCTCTGCAACGACATATTCATTACTTTTTAGACGGCATGGCTTCAACCCCTACAAATTTTTGTGTAAAGAATGTTATATACATATATACATATCATCTTTTTTTGAAACGACTACAATTTCATATATACATATCATCTTGAAAACATATCATCTTGAATTAAAAAACTAGTTACTATGTCATAAAAATACTTACAGCGGATGTGCTAGGTGGTGGTTCTATAGGATTACTCCCAACCTCTACAGTAGGAGTAGGAGTAGAGCCTACAGTAGGTATTGTCTGGTAAGTGGCAGTCTGAGATTCCTGCCACTTTTTCATTGCTTCTTCGAGTTTTTCTTCGAGTTTCCTATCAAATAGCTTATCTACCTATACATGGATAAAAGAAACGTCAAATTCTAATTATTGAATTCTCTTTTACAGTAACATTATAAAGAAATAATATGTTACCTCTTCTTGTGAAAGTCCCACTTTTGGGACATGTTTGTGCTAGGATGGCCCAAAAAGCTTTGATGCCCACACCAGCGCCTACAGCCCTAACACGTCCAGGATGCTCTGGGTTACCCAGAGCAACTGTCAATTCATCCCTTGTTCCCTCAGGTATGAACTTTCCTTGTTTCCTCAGCTCGTGCAGCTCCCGCTAATCGCCAAAACAAAAATTTGTAATTAAGTAAACAACACAAATAATCAATATTCGAATGATTGCTGTAAGAGTTGTATTTTACCATTTTTGCAGTCGCCTCAGCAGTTGCGGCCTTCGTTATTTCTCCCTTCTTATTTTGCCTCCCAGCTATCCAGACATCATGGAGAGGCAGAGGTGTGCTACCTATGGTAGAGGACTCCTGAGTAGTAGCAGACTGAGCAGTAGCCTCAGACTGTAGTCTTTGGCGAATGCCTGCATACCCCTTTGGACCCATTGTGTGGTCATGCACATTCTGTGCACGCCTTGATTTTTGTGCCTCACTGAGGGCCTAGTTAGTATGCAAATTAATGATTTGGTTAGTAACACTAAATGTTAATCTTGAATAGGTGAATACAACATATATTAATTAATGAGATTGAGACTGACGCCTAATACCTTGAATTCATCAGTTTGTCTTGAAGCGACAAATGCGTCCCATTCTTCTTTGTCCAGGAAGTTCCACTGTTCAGTGGTTGTCTTCTTCCTCTTGTCAGCTTCTTTTATGTATTCTCGGGTGAGATTTGTCCTATAGTTCCTTAGGGCTCTCCCACAGCGTTGCATCACGCATTTACGATGCATCTTTTCATCCAATTCAAATATACTCTGCAAAATAGAATTGCTATTAACTAGTATCCAAAAATTTAGTAATCTACAAAATAGAATTGCAAATTAATAATAACTCACGCATAAATCCCTCCATATTAAGTCTTTCTTCTCCTTAGAAACTTTATGCCAAGAATCTATCTTACAACCACAATGGCTACGAGTAACATACCCAAGATATGAAACAAATGAATTGTGATTCACACCAGATGCATTTCTTGCATTATCAAAATCCACAACAAGTTTGGGTCCATTGCCCTTTTGCACTATTAACTTCTTCATCATAGTGATGCCCCTTCTCTTGTCAACTTTTTGGTGCTGCTGATCAAGTGCCTCCAGTGCTTCAGATGGTACCTGTGCATCATCAACCTAAAATTTGACAAAATAAACACATTTACAAGATGTAACTATAAATGGACATATAGATATAAATATATGATATATTTTTAAAACTTACATTGTGAGGCGGCACATTGATTTCCTCACCCTCACGGTAATCATCAGCACGGTCATCAGGAGAATGCTCAGCCATCTGAAAATTCATATTCAAATTGTAAAGTTCACATTGTAAAGTAATTCAAATTGTAAAGCTCACATTGTAAAGTTCACATTATTACAACAAAGTATATATCACAACAAAATTGTAAAGCTCTATGATCAAAGAGAAAACAAGTATATATTACAACAAGATTAGGGTCTAGGGTTAACAAATACATGTGATGTCATTCTTATATAAAATAAATGTACATGTACCACCTATCCCATCCTTGAACACCTAATCTCACTAGTAAGTGTATAATGTGTATTGGGTTTTCAAGAAAATTTCGACAACATTTCCCAGAGCAACTGTCAATTCATCCCTTGTTCCCTCAGGTATGAACTTTCCTTGTTTCCTCAGCTCGTGCAGCTCCCGCTAATTGCCAAAACAAAAATTTGTAATTAAGTAAACAACACAAATAATCAATATTCGAACGATTGCTGTAAGAGTTGTATTTTACCATTTTTGCAGTCGCCTCAGTAGTTGCGGCCTTCGTTATTTCTCCCTTCTTATTTTGCCTCCCAGCTATCCAGACATCATGGAGAGGCAGAGGTGTGCTACCTATGGTAGAGGACTCCTGAGTAGCAGCAGACTGAGCAGTAGCCTCAGACTGTAGTCTTTGGCGAATTCCTACATACCCCTTTGGACCCATTGTGTGGTCATGCACATTCAGTGCACGCCTTGATTTTTGTGCCTCACTGAGGGCCTAGTTAGTATGCACATTAATGATTTGGTTAGTAACACTAAATGTTAATCTTGAATAGGTGAATACAACATATATTAATTAATGAGATTGAGACTGACGCCTAATACCTTGAATTCATCAGTTTGTCTTGAAGCGACAAACGCGTCCCATTCTTCTTTGTCCAGGAAGTTCCATTGTTCAGTGGTTGTCTTCTTCCTCTTGTCAGCTTCTTTTATGTATTCTCGGGTGAGATTTGTCCTATAGTTCCTTAGGGCTCTCCCACAGCGTTGCATCACGCATTTACGATGCATCTTTTCATCCAATTCAAATATACTCTGCAAAATAGAATTGCTATTAACTAGTATCCAAAAATTTAGTAATCTACAAAATAGAATTGCAAATTAATAATAACTCACGCATAAATCCCTCCATATTAAGTCTTTCTTCTCCTTAGAAACTTTATGCCAAGAATCTATCTTACAACCACAATGGCTACGAGTAACATACCCAAGATATGAAACAAATGAATTGTGATTCACACCAGATGCATTTCTTGCATTATCAAAATCCACAACAAGTTTGGGTCCATTGCCCTTTTGCACTATTAACTTCTTCATCATAGTGATGCCCCTTCTCTTGTCAACTTTTTGGTGCTTCTGATCAAGTGCCTCCAGTGCTTCAGATGGTACCTGTGCATCATCAACCTAAAATTTGACAAAATAAACACATTTACAAGATATAACTATAAATGGACATATAGATATAAATATATGATATATTTTTAAAACTTACATTGTGAGGCGGCACATTGATTTCCTCACCCTCACGGTAATCATCAGCACGGTCATCAGGAGAATGCTCAGCCATCTGAAAATTCACATTCAAATTGTAAAGTTCACATTGTAAAGTAATTCAAATTGTAAAGCTCACATTGTAAAGTTCACATTATTACAACAAAGTATATATCACAACAAAATTGTAAAGCTCTATGATCAAAGAGAAAACAAGTATATATTACAACAAGATTAGGGTCTAGGGTTAACAAATACATGTGATGTCATTCTTATATAAAATAAATGTACATGTACCACCTATCCCATCCTTGAACACCTAATCTCACTAGTAAGTGTATAATGTGTATTGGGTTTTCAAGAAAATTTCGACAGCATTTCCCCGCTGTTCTCCAAGTACATATGTACTTAGAGAACAAACGGGGAAATGCTGTCGAAATTTTCTTGAAAACCCAATACACATTATACACTTACATCCTAAGCGAGATTAGGTGTTCAAGAACAGCCCCAAACTGGGGACTATCCAAGATTTACTCCTAATGAGTAAATCTTGGACGAGTTTCTAGGCCAACAAATAATGTGTTGTCATTCTTATACCTAAAATCCTAGTTCTTCAAGTTAGGGTGATTATTGATGTCTTTAAAAGCATGATTGGCAATTTAGGGAAAAGTTCATCATTTACATTCCAAGAATGTCACATGTGTGCATTAAAGCTCACATATTCAGAAAAATAAAAACATATAAAATAAAACATACCTCTAATATTGTGATTTTTTATCAATTAACAATCCTTCATTGTGATCTCCGCGCACATACAAGTCATCATTAGCTTCAATATTTGCTGGTGTTGGCAACCCAACTGAGAATGGAATGGAGTCATCATACTTATCATAGTACTGTTCTTCATCTATAGGATCTTCAATGAACTGTCTTTTACCATGAAGAACAACCGACCATTTATCATTTGCAGGATCATCGATATAAAATACTTGTTTCGCCTGTGATGCCAATATGAATGGTTCACCCTTCTCACCAATCTTTTCAAAGTTCACTAAAGTGAAACCCAATTCATCCACTATAACTCCTTTGGTGTTATCAACCCAATTACATTTGAAGAGCGGAATTCTGAAATCTATGTAGTCAAATTTCCATATGTCTTCAATGACACCGTAATATGACATTTTAGCTTCACGTGGACTCTTATCCTTTGCACTTGCAAAAAACATAGTCGATGCTTGAAGGGTGACCCCACTGTTTTGGACGACACTCTTATCCTCTTGGCGCTTTGTGTAATATGTGAATCCATTAATGTCATACCCTTCATAAGACATAACAGTCAATTTTGGTTTAAAGGCGAGGCATTTGATAGTTTCAGTAATATCATCTGGTGTTTGAGATAGTTGATGTAAGACTTTATCTTCAAACCACTTAATAAATGTCTTGCTATGCTCTCTAACAAGCCACATTGTATTGGCTCGAGGATATTGTCTTTTGATGAAATTGGTATGTTCCTCGATATAAATGTTCACTTCGTCCATGTTGTGTAAAATATACAAGTGACCTTGTTCCAACTGCTCACGGCTGATTACTTTCACACGTGATCCCAAAATTCCTTTGCCAAATAGCTTGTCAATATTCTTGTCATTATCAGGAGTGTCATTACCACTGAGAAAGTCATTGCAAAAATCCATAACCTCTCTCACCACATAACCTTCAATAATACTCCCTTCAGGCCGATAACGGTTTCAAACATCACCTTTAAAAACGCTCATGTATCGTTCAAAGGGATACATCCAATGCAAGAAAATTGGTCCCAACATTTTCACTTCCCTAATCAAGTAGACAACAAGATGTACCATTATATCAAAGAACAAAGGAGGGAAATACATCTCAAGCTGACATAGGGTAACAACCACTTCTCTTTGCAAATTATTGAGAGTATTAGGGTCAATAACTTTGCTGCAAAGACTGTTGAAAAAGAAACAATGTTTGGTGATTACAATCCTTACATGCTTTGGCAATATAGATCGAATTGCCACAGCCAATATTTGTTGCATTAGAGTGTGACAATCATGAGACTTAAGACCTATCAACTTCAGATCTTTCATTGATACCAATCTACAGATGTTGGATGAGTAACCATGTGGCACCTTAACATTTACCAAGCATTCACAAAAAGCTTTCTTCTCCTTTCTAGACAATGTGTAACAAGCGGGAGGTAAGTATGTTCTTTTATTACCCATTTCACGTAATTATGTTAATTCTGACCTTATTCCCATTTCACGTAGGTCCAGTCTGGATTTTATCCCATCTTTAGTCTTACCTGGTATATTTAACAAAGTACCAATGATGCTATCACAGACATTTTTCTCAACGTGCATTACATCGATACAATGCCTGACTGTCAAAGAACTCCAATAAGGAAGATCCCAAAATATTGACTTCTTCTTGAATGAAGAATTGTCACTCCGTGTGGCCATAGTACATTGTGATCTCTTACCAAATTCATTGACAAAGTCTTTTACTCTTTCATAAACAACCTCCTATGGTATAGGTTTAGGTGCACTCCGTTCCTCATTCAATCCATTGAATGCTTTGTGCTTCCTATGATACAGATGGAATTTTGGAAGAAACCTTCGATGACCGAGATATACAGTCTTACCGCCATGTTTTAGTCTTGTTGAATCAGTGTTCTCTTCACATATAGGACACACTTTAGCTCCTTTGACACTATATCCAGACAAATTCCCATATGCTGGAAAGTCATTAATAGTGCAAAACAACATAGCATGCAAACAAAATGTCTCTCTTCGTGAAGCATCATAGGTCATCACACCTTCACCCCAGAGTTTCTTTAAGTCATCAATCAGAGGTTCAAGATAAACATCGATGTCATTTCCAGGTTGTTTAGGGCCCGATATCAACAACGACAACATTACGTACTTATTTTTCATACACAGCCAGGGAGGAAGATTGTATATAACAAGCATGACTGGCCAAGTGCTATGTTGGCTGCTCAATGTCCCGTACAGATTCATCCCATTTGTACAAAGCCCAAGTCTTAGATTCCTGACTTCTTCACCAAATTCAGGGTACAATAGATCAATCTTCTTCCACTATGGGGAATCAGACGCATGTCGTAGGATCCCATCATTATTTTTCTTAACATCTGCATGCCACCTCAAATTCTTCGCATCTATCGGATTGGCAAACAAGTGTTGAAACCGTGATATTATAGGTAGATACCACATCACCTTGGTAGGAGAACTAGTTTTGGACTCCCCCAAAGTCGTCAATTTATACCATGACACACCACATTTTGGACAATCTTTCAAATCCGCATAGTCCTTTTGAAATAATACACAATCATTCGGGCATGCGTGTATCTTCTTGGCATCCATTCCCATTGGGCACAACAATTTCTTTACCTGGTACGTTGAGATTGGCAGCTCGTTTCCTTCAGGAAGCATTTCTTTCAACAAAGACAACAATGACGTGAAGCTTTTGTCGCTCCATCTATTGTTAGCTTTCAGCTTATACAATCTCAACACAGCGCTAAGCTTCGTAAACTTAGTACAACCTGTGTATAACAGTATCTCAACATCATGCATAATGTTTCTAAAAATGGGAGGTGGATCGGTGGGCTCTACCCCAAAACTATCCAACATCGCATCAACGATGTCTACTGGAACTGGTTCATTCACATCTACGTCATCGTAGGCAATTTCTTCTTCCACACAAGCACTGCTATCGACATCCACTGGTTTCGGGTTTGAAATCTCTCCATGCCAGTGCCATTCTGTATAGCTTTGTATAATCCCGTTGCACATGACATGACTTTTGATTTCGTCAACAGTGTTGACTTTCAAGTTGTTACCGCAATGCCTACATGGACAGTAGAACCTATCTCCAGGTTGTTTCCTATGTTCCTCGGCAAATCTAATAAACTGGTCAAGACCAGAAATAAACTTTGGGGTGCAGCGATTGCGAATGGATATCCATGATCTATCCATTCTATGATCAAAGAGAAAACAAGTATATATTACAACAAGATTAGGGTCTAGGGTTAACAAATACATGTGATTTCATTCTTATATATAATAAATGTGTACCACCTATCTATTTTTGAACACCTAATCTCACTAGTAAGTGTATAATGTGTATTGGGTTTTCAAGAAAATTTCGACAACATTTCCCCGCTGTTCTCCAAGTACATATGTACTTAGAGAACAAACGGGGAAATGCTGCCAAAATTTTCTTGAAAACCCAATACACATTATACACTTACATCCTAAGAAAGATTAGGTGTTCAAGAACAGTCCCAAACCGGGGACTATCCAAGATTTACTCCTAATGAGTAAATCTTGGACGGGTTTCTAGGCCAACAAATAATGTGTTGTCATTCTTATACCTAAAATCGTAGTTCTTCAAGTTAGGGTGATTATTGATGTCTTTAAAAGCATGATTGGCAATTTAGGGAAAAGTTCATCATTTACATTCAAAGCATGTCACATGTGTACATTACAGTTCATCATTAAGCAAGTAGGGTGATTAGGATTCTCACCAAGAACGGGTTTTTATTTTCTATACAATTTTATAAAAAAATGCACATGTATGCATATATATACTATACTTTTTGGAACCTTTATACATATTTGAACACCCTAAATAACCATACTAAACACCCAAATACTTTATAACACAACTATAAAACAATGATTATAGCTAAACTATTAAACAATAGACTTGTCACACATAAAACACCGTATACAACTATAAAACAAAAAAGTATTAAGATATGCATGATACAATAACTATTTTGCATCACATTACATCAGACTTATCACTGATACCTTACTAACTTATTGCTACATTTACATATCATCACTTGATCAAAAATTACAGCAGTACATTTAACCAAAGTATGCATTCTAAAATCTATGTCATGATTAGTTACATGTAATTTACTTGGATATACAACGGTACCCGATTACTATGTCTTACATACAAAGTATGCATATTAAATTAACTAAGGCTTATCATAGAACATGTATTGTATATAAGTTCAATATATTACAGTCAATAATTATTTTACTTTCAAAAATTACTTAATGTTATAGGCTTGCAGCTCTAATATAAAGAGTCAACTAAGGCATTGCCATAGATCAGTGTATATGAGTTATTTATCAAGTTACCAATAAGTAAATAACTTAAAAAATAAAAAAAAATGCCCAGCAGCAGCCTGGGCGTGCATTGGCACCACCCAAGCAGCCGCCTAGGCGGAGGAAGGAAGGAGGAAGAAGGTAGTACCTGGCCTGGAGCACAGAGGGCCGACAAGCACGGAGCGTCGGCGACCAGAGACCAGAGAGGGAGAGGGAGAGGGACTTCTGATGAGCACGGCCGCCGGTGAGCACAGAGGGCCGACGAGAAGAGAGGGAAAGTGCCGGTGAGCACAGAGAGCACAGAGGGCCGCCGGTGAGCACGGAGGGCAGGGAGCGGCGTGCCGGCGGAGCACGGAGCAGCGGAGGGCGCGAGCACAGAGCAGCGGCGGGCGGCAGAGCACGGAGCAGCGGCGCCGGGCGGCAAATCGCCAGACCTATTTTTGTGGGGGCGATGAAACAGAGAAAGGGGAACAGTCGGCTTCGTGCGGGGCTATTAGCTGTACCATAGGCGTCAGTTCTTCAATACAAACCGATATAGAAAAATAAGGTGTCGGTTCCCACGAAAACCGACACCTATTCTGACCATAGTCGTCGGTGTCTTCCTTAAACCGACGATTAAAGGGTGTGAAAAATTCCCCGCGGGCAGCGCGGGAAAACTCATAAGCGTCGGTCAATGTAAAAAAAACCGACGACCAAAAGGTAATTTTTCGCTGAAAATTTTGGATTTGGCGGTTAATTTTAGGTGTCGGTTTTTTAATAAGTAACCGACACTTAATAAAAGCGGTACCCATGTCTGGTCGCCCTTCATAGATTGGATGTCGGTTTATGTTATCAACTATCACTATAGAGTTTAGGTGTCGGCTTATATATACAACCGACACCTTGAAAAGTGACTTTATAAGCCATTTCTGTAGTAGTTTCTTGCTTTTTGTTTTCTCTCCCTTGGGTGTTGGATTCAACCCACCCAGAGGTTGCATATCCTAAGGACCAAGGGTTAAGTGGTTTGCTCAGATCTAGCTGCTAAGGACTTCTAAGATGGAGAGTTTACTCACCACAAACTGATTCAAGTAGTATATGATTTGATTTCTGTTTGAAGCCATCTATGGCTCATTAGTTGAACTCTAATGAGAAAATTTTTTAATAGTTAGATTTGATTTCTCCTTCAACAAAAACTATGTTCCTATTATCATTCTATTTGAAGAAATATTATGATCCCCAAATTTGAATGGTTTTAATTTGATGGATATGATCTAATGGGGTTTTTTACAATTATTTCCTTAAATTAAGTAAGGAGTGGTACTTACCAGGCCCCATTTCTTACAAAAATGGTATTAGAGCATGTTTGTTCTCGATAATCTAACTATTTCAGAAATCCTTACTACTTTTATCTTACTCTTTAAACCTATATTTTAGGGGATCCAATCTATTTGGCGATACCGGTGCTACCCCTCAGTCTAAAATTTTAGACGAATTCTCCACATGACAGAACCCTCATTTTTGCATGGGTGCCCCACCTAGGAACAACTGTAGCTCTGCTCATGGGGTTGGAAAAACATCCTCCTCTACTCGACTAGCATCACCCCTGAGTAGAAGTTAGCCTTCCTGTGATAGTATCTCACCATGGCTATGGTGGGAAAGTTGAACGCCCCTCTCGTGCCTAATAATAAAAAGGAGTACACACCGACCAAGTTCATGAAAATGCAACCATCCTATTTCAAGGGTGAAGGGGAACTAGAGACGGTCAATAAGACCAATGATTAGGTCTTATCCATAGAGTAGAGTTTCGATGGTATGTCCTACCCTCTTCACCAGAAGGTCAGGTTTGCTTCTTATGTGGTGGATGGATTGGCACATGTCTGGTGAAATGGGATAAAGGGACTCGTGACATCTCTACTTTGACCTAGAAACAATTCTTAGCACTATTCCTTGGGAAGTACATCTGTACTAAAATCCTAAAGAAGAAAGAAGTGGAGTTTTATAGTCTGAGATAAGAATCCCTTTCCGTCCCTATGTACATGCAAAGTTTTCTACTACTTGTGCGATATGCGATTGGGTTGAATGAAGAACGTAGGGATGACCTATTCTTACAAGGCCTCAACTTTCACGTGGGTTGTGCATTAGTCCCTCAACTTCCTCTGGCCTTTCACAAGATGGTGGATAAATCCCTAGCAGTGGAGTCATATCCTAGATTCCAAGCTCCGGTGTAGAGCAATAAGATAAAGAGCTCAGACCATGATCAGTGGTGCGATAAGTGCAAGTGTTGCTCTCATCCTCATCCTCTAGGGAGGTGTCCATTAGGGAGCTCTAGAGTACCTAGAGATGGAAGGTGAGTCATCTATCATGAATGTGTCTAGGAATGACACATTAGACCTCAGTTCCCTCAGTTGCAACAATGGCGTGCCCCTACTCAACAGCCTGCACAATAACTAGCAAATCAACCTCTACAAAATATGCCTCCAAGAAACAATAATAACAACAACAAGTGACAAGGTCGACATCTTTCGGTGGAGCACCGTGTTGGGTATTTTTTGTTTTGGATTCTACGGATGCTAGTGATACAATGAAGTAATAGAAGGTACAATA
This sequence comes from Alisma plantago-aquatica, assembly GCA_963693085.1. NCBI lineage: Eukaryota > Viridiplantae > Streptophyta > Magnoliopsida > Alismatales > Alismataceae > Alisma > Alisma plantago-aquatica. The sequence goes on from OY856413.1 coordinate 989,132,444, forward strand.
CATATTCAACTACGTCCTATAAAATCTCTATTCAATTCTAGTTCTTCAAATACCTTCATTTCTTATAATCTTGCTTAGATTTTAGACATAGAACCTATACATATTGATTGTATTCTTGATGTTTAGACCCCTAGTGGTAGGATACACTCTTCTTATATGAAAACCCCACCCATGGAATTATGTATATCTAGAAAAATGTTTACAACCAAGTTTGTCTTCTCGAACATGATAACTTTCAATGTCATCTTGGGTATGAATTGGTTGAAAAAGTTTAATACATCCTTCTTTTTTGATGAGAAAAAGGTTAACTTACTTCACCCAGATGGTGAACGACTTTGTGTAAAGGGCAGAAGATGTGAGGATAGATAATTTATCATATTGGATATGAAAGTTGAAAAGCTTATCTAACATGAAGTCGAACTTACTTATCCTCCATTGCATTGGACCCTTCACCACCTCAATTAGAAAATATTCAAGTGGTTCAAGATTTCCTTGATGTTTTTCCTAAAGAGCTACCTGGTATTCCACCTTCTTGATAATTTGAGTTCACCATAAACCTTGTATTGGGTACCACCCCCATATCAAAACCTCCTTTCATATGGTGCATGTGGAAATTATAGAACTTAAGAAGCAACTACAAGAACTTCTAGACATGGTGTTTGTTTGCCTGAATGTATCTCCATGAGGATCACTTGTTCTGTTTGTGAAGAAGAAAGATGGTTCTTGAGAATTTGTATGGATTATAGAATGTTGAACCAAGTGACGGTAAAGAATAGACATCCTCTACCATGCATTGATGATTTATTTGATCAGTTACAGTCTACTACAATATTCTCTAAGATGGATTTGTAGAGATGGTACTATCAAATGCGGGTAAGAGATGAAGATATACTAAAAATGGCCTTCCTCACTCGCTATGGAAATTATGAATTTCTAAAATGCCTTTCAGATTGAATAATGCCCCTGCCACTTTCATGGACTTAATGAAGTAGATTTTCCATCCCTATGTAGATTACTTCAACTCCTCCTATGTTCCGTACATTCTGTGCAAATGTAGTCGGTCCCAAGTGTAGGGTAATATGGCTATAGAATAGGCAACAAAAACAAATTTTTTTCTACCATATTACCCATAAACTAGCGGATCACATTAATAACTATAAGATGGGAAGGATGGTTTTGAGGATATACCTAATCCTAGAGAAAGTCTAATGACATTTCCTTGTCATTGTAGATGTGTAACTATCTTCTAGTTGCACTAGGACTCGTCTGACTGTTGTGCCTCATGGTCTGCACCATAGACTGTAGATTGACCTTGTCCTCCTAGCGACAGGCAATAGATCCATGCCTCTGTGGAATTCAACATAGACCGCCTAGAACTCTTGTCGTCCTACTAGAATAGACTAGAAGGAATTGTCCCTACCAATGGTGTACTAGTCACCAACTTGCTCTCCCACAATTGTTTCTCCCTTGCTATCCCTCCCTTTAACGGGTAGGACTTGCTTGGACTCTCTATTGGTTACCACAACTAGAAAGGACAAAAATTGTTAAAAGCAATTGAGTTGTGTTTTGGGAAGCCCCCAATACCCCTCTATTTATAGGAGGGGTTAGGGTCTGGGTTCCCAATCTATGTGGGAGTGGAAGGGATCAAAAGATCTTGAATTTTCACAACCTGTGAGAGCCAAACCGGTCGGTTGGCAACCGAATCGGTTGTCTTACGCACAAGCAGAATGGTTTGCATAATGAATTGATCATTTCACAATTTCCCAATTGCATTTGAATTTGGCAATTCATTTCCAATTAATTCTAAACATTAATTCCATTCACCTATCAAATTGAACAAGTGAAACAATCAACATTTCTCATGAATTTGAGAAAGTCACTAGAACCTTTGGTTGGCTCAACTGAGCTGATCGATTCACCAGGCAAACCGATCATCTCACCCAATCTGAGTTGATTGGTTCACCCAATGAGCCGATTGGTTGGTTCCTGATTCATCAAGAACTCAACCAATTCAATATTCAATCAACCTGACACTCCAACCGGTCGTTTCATCACATGAACTGATTGATTGAGAGTTCAGTCAGTTGATTTTTTGCATGAATTGAATACCTAAACACTTTAGTAATTAATTTAATAATCATTCAAGATTAAACTCCTCTTCTAGGTCATGACCTATGTGTGTGACCATATTGGTCCCATATTACATTGGAAGTGAATGTACATAACAACTTATGACATCACAAGCAATGAGTGGTGCCTAGTTGCACATCATTGATACCCAAGTAAATGGAAAGTTGGAGAATAACTTCAACCTACAATTTGTGTATGGTGTTATAGTGTTTGTATAGTTCCTTTGTCACTGATATTCAGATTGAACTCGAGGCATGGGGTAGTCATCCTCTTTAACATTCAATCTTATTCCTTGAACCAGAGCAGATTTTCTGAGATATATGAAAGCTCATATCACATATTGACTCACATGTGCATGTCCATGCATCTCTCAATCTTGATAATCAAGAGGCCTAGGATATCATGCTCATCTAGGAGAGACAAATCCCATCTACACCACTCACAGTCAGTCCCCATGTGTCACAATCACCCAATCATCACTGTTATGGCACCCATTATTTTAGGATTATGTTTGATGATGTCAAAGCATATCAAACGACATGTGATGAGTGTAGTGACTTCAGATCTAAGAACCACAATAACAACCATCGTAATGAGAGCTAACTATGACAACCATGGTAATGGGTTCCATGTGTTAGTCTCATGGTGAGTCTGTCTGATACACTATCACAAGTATAGAAACCATCTTTGGCGTTGGTTAAAACAATCCAATAACATCGGTTAACAACCGACACCTAAGTGGGTAACACTAGCCAAAAGTCTAAGACGTAGGCTACTTGGGGAAGGCAAAACCGATACCAAAGATCTAGTGTTGGTTGTGTAGATAAACAAAACCGACACAGATAGGGATCTTAACCATTAGTTGCATGCCAAAAAATGACATCAAAAGAGCCATACCAGGTCACATTTGTAACTGGTAAAGGACCCTACATTGTCAGTTTGTATAAACCGATACCTATTATGATGTATGGTGTCGGCTGCATCCCAAATAATCGATGATTTTTCTTTTTAGTGACGACTGAACCAAGTAAATTGATGACTATGACATGCTACTAAGCACCACTATGCTATCCAACATGACCGTTTTGGTTTTTGTCCTTTAATGTCGATTTTTACACTTAAACCGACGATGCATGCCTATAATGTCGGTGTTGTTGTTTCAACTGAAGACTAAGTTTTGGGTTTTTTTATAAATAGCAGGCCTACACACATGCTGCCTGGTTGGTCAGAAGGATGCAGAACATGTAGTTCAGTTCTAAACTACATGTTAACAACATCCTATGAGTTCAACTTAACAATAGACCACCAAACCTGCAAACAAACATAATAATATGTACCAAACCTTCAATTCACATTCCGCATTCAAATACACATCACAATCAAACTCTTCCAAAAATCTAACATAATTGTAGTAGACTTACATAATATATCAAGTAGCAAAAAGATGTCTAATTCTATTACATAATTATAGTAGAACTTACATAATATTACAAAAAAAACTTAGCGCAAGGGGTTGTATGAGCCAGGGACATTATTCAAAGATCTAATGGCTCTACTTTAAGATGTAGACATCTCTTAGTTCACCATGTAAGAGGTGTGTATATCCTGAAGTATAGCCATTAGATCTTTGAACAGTGTCCCTGGCTCATACAACCCCCCTGCAAAAGTCATCCTCACAATCAACAATGGTACCAAAGTCTTCTTTAGGGCCTCTTCTTCGGTGGCCAACTGTAGGGCCTCATCGTACTCTTACCAGAAGACCACAAAGTCTTCTTCATGAGTAACATATGTGGCCTCTTCGATCTTAGAGCAAGACACATCGACATATACAAAATAAAATGTTTAACATAATAAATAAATAAATAAATACAAGTTTGAGCACATGATAATAATAAATTAAAGACGACAATAGTTAACACAAAGCATAAAAATAATTAATATAAGAAGTTTAATTTCATTATCGTCATCATAATCATCAATCATTATCATCAATCATCATCATTATCGTGAATGAGAAAAAAGACAAAGTTGATGATTAAGACATGCTACTTCCACCTTATAAGCATGATTATCATATTAGGACTTATGTTACTAGTGGAATATGACACTAGGTTTTAGTCTCACTAGGAAGCATGGTTAAATCAACATGTATTCTGATGTACAAGATTGGGTATTTGGAAAGTTATTTTCATTACACATAAGCATCACACTAGAATCTTACTTGCTATGGTAATTTTTCAAATTCCAACTAATATCACTCACCATATCACTGTGGTCCAATGTTTATGGTATGATTGTCCTATCTTCCTTTAGATGTTAAAGGAGTGACTGTCTTTTTCTGCCGCTTTGGAATGGGTGTTACATGTTCAAAACTAGGCGGTAGTCCAATATTTATGGTAGGATATGATGACTATTGATCTTCTGACTCCTTTGAGGAATCATCTTCCGACTCCTATGAGGAATCGTCTGCCCATAGAAAGTCAGGTGGTTGTTTATCTCAAAAATAAAACTAGTACTCCCATACATAATCCTCCATTCTTCATCAGTAGCAAACAAACTGCGGCAGTAGCTATTACTTGACAGTATGGAGATAACATGATGGTGCAATAGAGCACTCAAGAGT